>JANHGB010068994.1:16181-89191 GCA_026283785.1 Coracopsis vasa
GACTGAAGCACAAAGGCGCGGGCCCGCTGAGGTAACGCTCCGGCGGTGCGCGGAGGGGAGGAGCGGGGGGGATCCTGCCCGTTCGGCAGGGCTGCGGCCGAGCCGTTGCCGCTGCCGGGGAAGCCGGCGGGAGGCCTGGCTCGCTTCCCTCCGCCGCCTCACGGCTGCGGGGCGAGCGCGGGGCCGCGGCTGAGGGGGGGCTGCGGTCGGGAACTCTTCTCATCGGGTGTAGGGCAGCTCTCCGGCCGCGGGAGATGCTGCAGTGCTGTCGTTCTGCCTCGGCGCCGAGCTGGGAAGGACGGAGCTTTAAATAATGCGCCTTTCTGCTCCGAGACTGCTGATCGAGTAGAGCCTGGGGAGTCGTTATTACAGCTGCGGGCTGCCCTTGCTCTACCGCAAAGCTCCGCGCCCCCTACGAGGCTCGGGAAACTTGTTAAAATTTGCATTCTTTATGTGTTTTTTGCACATATTTGATCGCGCACTGCTCCGCATTCGTTGCCGATAGTGGTGCGGGAGCCCGGGAAGGCGATTCCCAAGCGCCCGTATTCTGATCACGGCGCTCGCCGCGCTCAGGGCCGCGGTGGCCTGGAGCAGTTCGGGATTATCGTCCTTGCGCGTTTATATCAGCCAGGACGAAACTCACGCAGTTGCTGCATGAACTTTAGGCTCCAGGAATGAGGATTGCCATGGGCCTTTGGGGAGTTTGTTTCTCGTTTTCGGTTGCACCCCAAGGCAGTTTCCACCTCGCATTAAAAAGCTTATTTAGGAATTCAGAGCGCATTTATCAACCGGTGCTCATCCCGGGCTACAGGGCAGGCATGCTCTGCATGGTCAAATGATGTGATTTTAGCAGGGAAGCCTCGGACTGGCTCCATAAGCAGGGCAGAGCATGCCTCAAAAGCAACACCTACTGCAGCCGGTCATGGAGGTGGGTTGCTTCTGTCTTCTGAGCATCATTACGTTACAGGCAGGTTGAGACTGAATCTGCTGGGTTTCATCCACAGGTCCTAGAATCATGTCTGGAGGGTAGTGGTGTGATACCAAACAGAGGAAAAATGTGTAGGAATCTGTGTGGTGCCACTGTGTGGAGAAGTTAAGTTTTGAAACAGATAGATAAAATCATTGGCAGTGAATATCTGCACAAAAAAATAGTTGGCCAAGGGTTATAAAAGCATGAATGTATGAAACTGCTGAATTATTAATAGTGTGGGAGAAGTTGGTTAAGTCAACTTTGGTACCAGAGGAATGAAGCTGGTAAATGTGACCTCAGCCTTTAAAAAAGGGCTTTGGCACGCCTGGGGCAGCTTCAGGCTGTCTCACCTTGCTCCTGGTCCAGTTACTGATGACTGGAATAAAGCCCAGGTGTAGCAGACTATGACTGTGGGTGATCCATTTGGAAAAGGCGGTGGTGGAGTGGCGCAAGCTGGGGCAGATCAGCGCGTGGCTGCCTTGGCAGCAGATCTGCTCTGAGAGGTTCCTTCCTTCACCTCCCTGCCAGGGTTTGCCAGCACGTCTCTGATGCCGGGTTGTTCTCTGGTCTGCACACCCTGTCACATCAGTGGCCTGGCTGGAAATGGTGCGTGAACTCGCTTCAGCCTCCTTGGTGGGATCCAGTACTTAGAGGGAAAGAAGGCTCCTTGGCTGTTTTGATAAGCTCCTCAATGCTACCTTGAATAAGGAGTGCATGTGCTCCTCCATGAAACAAAATGATAATTGTGCGATTAATAGCATGTACCAGTTTTAACTTCAGGAATTGTCACATTAACACCTTTAGTGATATTCGCATTAGTTTTCAGAAGACATTATTCAGAAGACGTGCATTTAGTTTTCGCTGGAGAGTGTGAAACCCTGAGCACGGAGGAAGGGGTGGGCTATGTAGGAGCTGAGTGTGTAATGATGGAGGTTAGTACATGACGATGATGATTAAGCATGTCCTTAATTCTTGACCAATAGATGGAGTGCTGCTACGCTTCAGGATATCTGGGGATTTAATGGTCTCTTGTTTAAATCAGTCATTATCCTTGACTCTTGCCTGAGGTTTGAGGCAGATGACATTTTTATTTAAGGAAATGATGATTTTAGGGTGGTGCAGTTAGGCTGTCATGTACACCATGATCATCCAACCTAAAGAGGAGCTTCAGATGGTGCCTTGCACACCAGAGACTTTGCATTGCTGGTAGGGTGAGTGGATTTGAGCAATGTGGGTGGCTGGGGATGTCTCACTGTGGATCTGAGAGGTGGACTGCAGCTCTTGTGTCCACCCTTTGCTGGTTATGAAATGAGCATTGGGTGTTCGACAGGGCTGGGTGAACCCAGCTGGATTCAGTGGAACTGTGCTAGAACTGTCCCTGTTGCATGTGATATTAGAGGTGACATTGCATGTGGGGCTGCCTGGTTTTGTTTGGCTTGACTTGCTATGGGCCGTATGACCTGGTGTAAGACACTATTTGTGTGAGAATGATCAGAAATTAACATGTAAGAGACAAAACATGAAGACTATTTTAAGATGGGCCAATGTTAGTTTGTTTCCTTTTGTAAGTGTTTTACAGATCAAAAACTGTAATGAAAGAAGGCAGAAGGCTGTTAGGTTTTCCCTTGTCAAAATCATTGTTGCTAGTTAAAACTGCAACAGACATCCTTGCCACACTGTGGATGGTGTCGGAATGATAATGCTTTAAAAAAACCCAAGTTTAATTCCAGAGAATAACTTGTGTGACTTTGAGCTGGTGAATAAAATTGCCTATGCTAGGTTTTAAACTGGATAAAAATTGTTGGTTCTTTAAAAAACATCCTGTAACCTTAGCAGCCATCGCAACCTCTGGCTGTTATTTCCCTTGTAAATCAATTTTGCATTTTCATAGTGCTGCTGTTTCAGAAACTGAGTCTGTCATTGTTTTGGTATTGACTTAGAGGAATGCAATCTATATTATTTAATAACACTGCTTCCCATTACATCACAGGCTTTTCTTCAAGCTATGTTTTGAAATGCTGGTTGCCATATGAGAGATGTGGGCGATGGTGGTGTGGCTTTTGGTTGGGTTCTTGGGGGGTAGTTGTCTTTTGTGTGGCACTTTTTGGCAGCTGAAAATGAATAAAAGCTCCTTGACCCCCAGGGAACAAGCAGTAATGTACTCATTGTGTTATACTCTGTGGCAAACAGATCTACTCTGCTTCCTATATTAACTTTGAGTCACTTGGTATATGGGGAAACACTTGTATTTCTTTTCTGTATTCAAGATAATGCAAATCATTATACATCATAGCAAATGAGATTTTGGAGGTGGTACTTTTAAAGCTATCCTCTCAAGTACAGGGGTGGTTTGTGGATAATTTGTGGTGTGGTTTATTAATTAAGACAAATTTTAATAAATTTGGTTACATAAGAAAGTATCTTTACCTATGGCATGTTCTTAATCTAGGCTGGGGGGGAGGTCACTTCAAAATCCGCAGTAAACTGGAAAATGTTTGCCACTAAAAGGTTGAGATTTTATTCAGATTCATTGAAAATTTAGTGAAAGAAGGCTTGAGATCTTCAAACCTCAGGCTGTGTTTTTCCCCCACTGGATTTTCACAGTTTAGTAAGTGTGATGTAGGTGTCAATTTAGTTAGGGCTGTGGGAGCATATTAAACGTAGTATGTGTCTTATGGTAGCAATGTCAGTTCTGCTTGACAAGCATGCAGTCAGCAGTTACAACGTGCCAATTAAGGAGATGTTATAATAGCCTCATTTATTGTTCCTGTCTCTTAAACTGTTTTGGTCTTGCCTAGGAAGAAACTCTTTTCTTGCCTTGTATTGTTTAAGGTGTTGAAATCCTGGTGACATCAAAGCAGCACGTATTTTTCATGCAGTTAGCAGGTTGAAGTGAAGATCAGTAAATCACAAGCTGGTGTGAGAGCTCCAGCTTGCTTTGGAGCTTTTCATGGTATGTTTTCTTGACCCACAGCAGCTGATGCCTGGTAAATCCCTTCTCCCTTGTACAGTCAGAACCTTCTGAAGTTACTTCTCCAGCTGAAGTACATGGCAATCTTTAATGCCACAGAGTTGATGGCAGCTTACTGCTGCTCTCATTTGTCACTGTGCTGCCCTGAACAAGTACCTAGCACAGTATTTGCATTAATATTAGCTGGCGCTTCAGCCAAGAGCTGAACTGGCTGCTGTGTTGGCCAAAGAGAGAGGATTCTGTCAGTTGCTTTGAACAATCCTTGCTTGCTGTCTTCATCTATACCTGTAATAGCCACCTAGACCTGTAATTGGTCTCAAGATTTATTTTTTATTGTTGCAAAGAGCTATTACGCTAAATACAACATAGTTATGAGGCCAGTTGAATCTGCATCTTGTGTTTGCAGATGCACAGTGAATGTCAGTTCTGGAAGCAGGGTGCTTACCACCCAAACATGCGTTCCTGTGCATGTCCTGCACAGACACAGAGTGCAAAACAGAAAAGCTTGCTTGTTGGACAAGGTTTGCTTTAGTTGTTCTAATACAGTAAAAACAAGAAAGGAAAAATGTAATTTGAAATGCATATTCCTGCCCCTGCAAATATGGACTAGCATTTTCTTGAATAAATGCTTTTTTGATAGCTCTAGATGTCTTGACAGAATGCTGTGAAAGTGATTTTGTCTTTGTGATTCAAATAAATCTAGATCAATAAAAATTATTAGCTGGCTGGGTTCAGGGAAATTGCTGATAGGAACATAAGTTGTTTCATAGAATCCAGCATCCAAGTACTTCCTTAGCAATCTGTATGACATTTTAGTCTTTACGGATTTATACACAAAAAACTCTGAAGAGCATTAGTAAGGCCACAAATTCAAGTACTTGAAAGCTGGGGAGTGCTTTCCAAAGAAAATATCCTCAACTTAAAACTGAAAATTAAATTGTAGCTTAGGAAAGCATACTTATGAGCCCTTGTGTCAGGAAGAGCAGAACTGTTTGACTCAGACACTTCAGATCTAGCAGACACTTAGCAGAGGCAACCTTCAGCCTAACGTATGAAAAATTAGGTGAAAGTGAAAATAGGATTTGGGGACGGAAACAGCGGACAATATGAGGCAGTGCATCCAGCTCTGGCTAGAACTGAATACAAAGACACAAAAGTAGTGACCTCAGAAGTACCTCTGTATTTTCCTGACTCAGATACACAACCATTTTTAGGAGTGCTAATGAAGTGCATAACAATTTCGCCAGGCTCCTGATCAGTGCTGAAATTGGTGTAGAACACATTTTGAGCCAGCTCTCTTTTAATATACCAGTTGTTGCTACACACCAGACAAGCTAGTTGCTGTGTATCCTAATCCAACAAAACCAAACTTCAATATTAGAACATACAAACTTTATTTGGTAATTGCATGTTACAGTAGCCTGTGGGTGGTAAGATCAAGTATTCGCTTATGATTGTTTTTCAGCTGTAGTATCTGCAATTTCTATGATGGAAATATGTGTGAAATTTAGGTGTGAAATTTGGGGTGCAAGATGCTGTGTACAAAACTAATACCTGGCACTCCCATGTTAACTGGATACAACATTAGCCCTTCTGATGTAGTATTGCTGCCACAAGAAGTGAATAAGTAGTCAAATAGATATTAATAAATGAATAACTATTAAATAGATATTTCAATTATCAGGATTAAACTGGGATAGTGCCCATAACAAGCCTATCATCCTGTTTCAGATCTTTGTCGTATCTGGAGTGTGTACTAAATACCCAGTAATTGTGTTTGTGATGTTCACAGTTGATCTGCACAATTTCTGGCTTCCTATGGCAGCTGTGTTTAAATGCCTGTTTAAAAGTATATGTGAGGGCAAAACTCTTCTCGTAACTCAAATGTGGTTTTGACCTCTCTGTCAGAGTAGAAAGCAGAAAGCAAAGATGTTCATGGTCTTTAATTCGTTTACTAAATGCAAGCTGTTGCCTCTTAGGACAAACTGTGTATGTTCAGGCAAAAGGTTGTATAATTTTCTCGTTCTTAAAATTACTGAGGTTGTGAAAAAGAATCTCTGTGTGCGTGTGCATATATACATATGTGTATATATATATTCTTTTTGCCTTTTCCATTCCTATTGATGGACGTAACACTGAATACAAATCCGATTCCTTACTGATGTACTGATTGTTACGGGGTGACTCTCCAGAGCCATTTGTCTTTGGTGTGCAGCTGACTTGGCATTCAAAGGCCACGTGCATGTTCTGTGTTAAATGGCTTAAGGACTGGTGTGACACAGCTGGAGAGCTTGGCGGATACCTCTGCATGTGCATGATTTGGAACAAAAAAGTCCATCCTCTGAAGCAAAGTGTCCAAAGTAAATCACTGTCAAGTTTTCATAAATATTTTTATTGCAGAGATTTAACCCTGAGCATCTGAGGAAGAAGACTGAAGTCATGATACATGCTTTAATATTGGTAGTGCAGTGTTTAGTAAAGCAAAGTATATAGCCACCAAAGCCCTCTTTATATGTTTGGTTTGTTCCTTATCAATCTGATCAAAATGATGGGTCTGGTATTGAACAGAAAATAAGAAGTGTGCAGGAGAACTTGCAAATACATTGAAATTTGTAGGGTTTTAAAATAAATAAAATGACCCCCAAACTCAGTGGTCTGGCAGTCAGGTTCCCCTATTTATGTATTAGTTTCTACTGTTTCAAACTTTGTTTAAATAGTTTTGCAGCATGTGAAGGGATTGAATATATCTGGGTAGTGCTAACATGAGTGAATCTGCACTCAAAAACAGGTTAGCTTGAAAAAAGTAAGATCTTGAAATGAATCCAGGTAGCTTCCTACTTAAAGCATATCAAATAACATAAAGCACGTGAACTTGAGGCAACTCAGTTTAACTATATAAAATGTTGAAGCTGTAAAACATCAAGAATGTTTAAGCTGTAAAACATCAGGAGGGGGTTTTATAGGTGCCTGGATAATTTGCCCATACGTGGCAGGGGGGCAGTCTGGGTTCCCCTTTTACATCAGCTGTTTTCCTGTTGCACCTGGGGGAAAGCTGAAATACTGCTTCCTCTTGAAATGGCTGTTGCATACATGTTATGCTCTTTGTTTGTGTTCGCTCAAGCCTAGATGTTTTTAAACAGCAGTGTCCCTAATTTTATATACCCCATGACAACTCCTGGTGAGCGGCTGATTTTTCAAAGGCTGTTTAGTTCTTCTCAAGCACCACACCATTCAAAATAGAAATATTTGCTGTCTGGTCAGCAGAAGTTGTTCTTTTCCACGCCATTCCTAATGTAAGTGCTTTATTGCATGTCAGTGCTTCTAATCAAATCAAGTGACTTCTAATGTATTGCCAGGTAGGATCCTGTGTGCTTTAAAATAGCTTAAGTATGAATGTCTCCAGTTGTTTGGATCAAGACATTGTCTGTTCTGTGACAGATCCAAAGTGGTCAATGGAGACCATTAAGCATGGTGGGATGTCCTCTGGACCAGAGAAGTGTCCTCCAGCAGAGGCAGTCAACCTTTCAGGCCTATGCTTTCTAAGATCTTTGCTTAGATGTGAAGATTGCCAAGCCTGTCCTCAGTTTGCAAACACATACGATACACCTTGGAGGGGAAAGGAGGGAAAGCTCTGAGTGGAAACACACACAGGAAGTAGGAGCACTCTGCTCCATAGGCAAGGCAAGCAGGAGCCCCAGCTCACCCAGTGGTTCCAGTGCCAGCAGCTCTGGCTGCCTGGTCTTCTTCTGTAGCTGGAAAAATAGACTGCTTAGCTCAAATGTATCTGCAGAGCAATGTGCGTATGGGCAACCCTTTTCAAGAACCTCAGTTGCTGTATGGCACTTGTTTCAAAGCTTGGGTCTGTGAACTATTTCACAGGAGCCCACAAGACAGAACAGAGTATAGCAGTCTGATTGCCCCAATACTTGTGTAGAAGATTCTGTCTCTCCATGGGAAATGTTCTCTGTTCCCTTGTTGAAGAGGGTTGAAATCCTCTCTGTTGGGAAGGAATAGCAAAAATTTTACAAATCAGCTGTATTGCTTTCTTTCTTATTAATATCAGCTTTATGCTTAAGTTGCATAAAGCTTTACTGCATGTGCAATGTTGACTAAAAAGAATTACCTAATGGTGGGGGTGGGAATAAGAGTGTCATATTTATAACCTGGGCTAGCCTTTAAGAAGGAAACTAGCTTGAGGTACACTATGTAACACTAGTGTCTGGCTACTATCACACATGCCGAAAACGTATAGTAACAGGTATTGTGTGCAGTAAATTCACCTTTGTAGTGGAAACCTGATGTTGTTGCTATTCCCAGGGGGTAAGTTGAATTACATTATTACCGGGGCTGAGCTAACAGAGCTTTGCTTGTAGTATACATACTATATATATATATATGTATACAGACAAGATGGTTCTTCACAGAGAGGTGACCTTTGCTGTATTTTGGTTTCAGATTTCACAGGACCTCTTTCAAAGTTTTTGGCTTTAGCCCACACCCTGCTGGTAGTTGGCTGTAAAACTGGCTTTGAAAAACGGGTAAAAAAAGTCACCTACCCTTTATTACTTTCATCAAGTTCGATAAAGGTCGTTTAGTCTTTTTATTAATATACACTGCTGCCACTGTTACTTGTCAATATAACTGATAGTTCAAAGATGAAATTAAAGCTACGGAATTACCGGTTACAATGTGCAAATGCATAGTGTAAGTAATGCTATTTTTATGACTCTTCTGTTTATTAGTTAACTTGAAGAATGTGTGCTAGCATGTATTTGTGCTGGGGAAACTGTTATGGCACAATGTAGTGTACTCCTTCCAAGGTTATTCCGCCCTCTCTCTGTTTTGGGTTACTCTCTCTCTTAAATCAATTCAAAGGAGCAAATTAAAGCCCTGTAATCCTATTTAAGAACCCAGTCAAATAAGAAGTCTGCATGTCACCGTTCCATTAAATATAATCACCTCTTTAATACAGTCACTTCTCTCTAGGATTCTGACTTCCACCTGGTTAGAATATTTGGGTTGTACATTACAAAAAACTAAAGAGGATATCCTGTTCTTCCCTCTTGGCCTTGTGGTCCTGCCTCATGCTCTCTTGTGTAAGCCCTGCTGCTTGCTTAACTTGTGCAATTCACCATGAATTGCAGTAGAATACCTTCTCCCTCCCCCCCATCTGCTTTAACTCTTTATAAGTTAATTACCTAAAGAGAGGGTGAGGGCTAGAGTGGGTGTGAGGTGTCTGAGGCAGCAGTGAGAACCTGCAGGGAAGGAGGGGAATAGGGACATGGGGAATTGCCAGCATCAAGCTTCAGGTTGACTCCAGCCCCTTAATCCTTCAGTAGTGACAGCTCTGCAGGGTCCCTCCCGCCCACAGTACTGGGAGGCAATGCAAAAATCTAAGTGGAAGATGTTTGTGAGTTGAGCTTTCTGTAAGGGGACTTGTTTGTAAGAAAACAAGAATGAAAAAGCTGTTTCTCCAGGCTTTGAGATAACAGCATTGCAGCCATTCAGTTACAAGGTTCACTTTACCCTCTCCGTACCCTCAAAATCTGAGGGGGAACAGGCATGTTTAAAGATAGACTCTTTTGGATAAATGTGACGTTTTGGAGAAACCATGTAGGCTTTGAAGTTATTTTAGTTAAAATAATGTCAGCATGCTGGACTGAGCTGCTTTTTGACTCCCATGTCATGCACCCATATCCAGCTCTGTGAAGTTACTGGTGCGTGACTACTTTTTGTGGGGTTCTATTTCATAGCTGTATATAAGAAATGGAGGTTGAAGATTGCTATAGGAAAACATCATTATCAGGTAGGTCACAGTGTCTCTATGTTTAGGAACAAATTACTTCGAGAAGAAAGAATGGGGTTGTGCTTGGTTCTAGTAATCAGCTTATATATATGTTTACAAGGCAACTTTTTATATAAAGAAGTAAGAATTGAGGAAAATGTAAGGAAAAAAAAAAAGGAAAGAAAAACATGAGGAGGAAGCTACCTCCCAAAATGTTATGTAGTTATAACCTGCAGTCTCCTATATGCCTTTGAAAATGGTATTGCCTCTCTTCTCTCTCTGCTCAGTTTCTCATCAGTTAAATGATGAGTAAGAAAATCTGGTGTTGCTACCAACAAATTTGGCAGAAGAATCATTGTAGAAGTGTATTGCTGAGTTTCCAACAACAGCAAGCTGTTTGCTGTTTAAGTTGACTGAAATTGTTCCAGTTAGCATCTGTGCAGGTGGTGAATGACACAAATTCACAGTATGAATAGCTATCCCACAGCTAGCACTGTAGGGTTGACAGTGCTGGGTCCTCTTAGATTTTTACTGGATCTCTCTTTCCTTTTTTTCTCTTTTCCTAGTTGCAATGATGCCTTGTCTTCAAAAGATTGTATTTATTTTGTTTGATGTGATATGCAGGCCTTAGTGTAGATACTTAAGGAGTCTTATCAAAGTAATACTGGCTCAGTCAGAGTAAAGATGCTTTAGCAAAATAGACTATGGCTGTGTTTAAAAATAACAGCTTGGGCTGTGTCAGAGCGTTGGACGACCTGATACTGACTTCAACAGAAAGAGCTCTGAAAATTACTTTGCCTGTTGCACGTATTGCCTCCAGTGTGAACTTGCTCTCTGTTGGTAGGATTTCAGTGTGAGATGAACCAAAACAGAGCCCCTAAATTTTAAATGTGATTACCCAAATGGCTTCAGAGAGAGAGAGTGTTTTGTTGAGCATCTTTTAAATGCAGGAACAAGAGAGACAGCTCTCAGTCAGATTGTCAAAGCAGTGATGTCTGGGGTTGGGTGCAAATGCCATCCTTGTATAAGCTTAGTAGTTTTGGCTTCTCAGCTGTTTGATTTCTGTAGGAAAAGGATGTGTGTATACTCTACAGCCTGGGTCAGTCAGTGTGTGACTGCCATGCTTACACACATGTAAGCTCCTGCTTTCTCGCAATAGTGAAGCGTGTGGCTCAGTTCCCAAGCAATTGTCTCATCTTGCCCAGCCCTGCTTTGGCTCTGACTTCTGCTGCCTTTCTGAAGACTCATTTCAAGCACTGGTATGTTATAAAGTCTTCGTTAATGAGATCTAAGCCATATGCAGAAAAAAAAAAAGGTAAAACTCTCTGAAAACATTATGTGTATCTGATGTTTATTCTGTTTCTTGTGGTTCTTGTTCTTGTGTGGGTTTTCTGTCCTTCTTTGTTTCTTGGCAAAGAGGATAGTATTACATTCTTGTACCAAGAGGAAGGGTATTAAGCTTACTCATAAAAAGAAGATTTATTATCAAATGTAATTTTTCATTTTGTCCATTGGAATTTGTGTTTTGGGTTTTTTTTTAAACCCTAACCATACCCAGATCACTGCCTTCATTCATAGGTCGTTGGATCAAGTTTGGATGCGTCTTTGTTAAATTATGGCTCCTGAGGGTGTTCTGTTACTGAGGTTTCTTCAGTCAAGGGAAATGAGGGTATAATAAAGAGGATCCAAGGACCGGACATAATGATTCTATATAACTGAAACAAACAATGCCACATTTGGCTGATGCTGGATTTTCCATCAAACTTTATTGGCCTTTGTTCATTTTGCTTTAAGCAGAGTTTAAAACTGAGGCAGCTTGTGAAGTAACCAAGAGGCCAATAGCAGATGATTTGGGCAATACTTGTGATTGCTCTATCCTATCTTCATGCATTTATCCTGAATTCTGGCTTACTCAGGAAGTCTCCTGGATTCAAATGCCATTAGAGCAGTAAATTCAACAGGAGACATCCAGATTCCCTGAAAGGACTATAACTGAAGCCAGTATAATAGACCTGGCTGTGTCTGAGGTTTGTGAAACCTCGTTCCAAGCGTTGAGCTTGGTGAGAGGCAGTGCTGCTTTCTGGCACAGTGAGTAGTACCTGACCTTTGTGGCTGTTGCCTCTGGCTTGCTGTAACTGTCTGCTAGCTGCTGACGGTATGTTTTGCCTTCTACTACAGTTAGAAAATATTATTAATTGTAATATGCTAAAATAGGGATAGAATCATCAAAACATACTTAGGGATGCAAGCAAATTTGCTGAGAGATTCTATAAATAAATGACTGTGCCTCTTAGCCAGAAACACAGTGTGAAGCAAGAGCACAGAGTGTGCCGGTGGTTTTCTCTCTAATGTTGAGCGCTGCCAGAAGAGGAATGATGTTGAATCCGTTTCTCACTGCCTTTGCTATGCCAGAGTGTTGGTCTTTCACGGTAGAGTGTGTGCAGTACTGCAGTTTTCTACAGATACTTTTCGAGGAGAGAGGAGGAGGAAAAATCAGAGTATTAGCTTTGATATTTACAAACTAAAGGCTCTGAAGTCAAAACTGTAGCCATCATTTTAATGCCCTGTTAATTCTCTTAGAAGGTTTTGGGAGTATTTTTCCTCCCTGTTGTTTTCAGTAACTTCAGTGTCTGCACATTAGAGAATTTGGGTGCAACAATTGAATCATACCAAATACACAAAAGTGTTTCCTCTCCCCGTCTATTTCTGCACATGCTCTTCAACATACCTGATCCATTTCTTTATTCCTAGAAGTCTAGAAGAACCCTTCTTAATGCTTTCTCTCTTATTCAGATTCAACTGCATAACTGTAACTCCTTTTCTCTTCTTACGTCTGTGTTACCCATGTTAGAAGCCAGTCTGGTAAAAATGAAAGCCCTTGTTGTGGCTAAGCACGTAGCACTTTGGAAGATGAAAACTGGATCCCTAATGAAGCAAAAAGCTGTATGTGATTCGAGATTAGCACTTGCAGTGCATTAGCACTGTGCTTTATAGTCAAATTTAATGAACACAGTATTTTTAGTCCTTTTTTTTGTACCATAATATGCATGCGGTGCAATAAGATTCTGAGTGACGAAGAAAGCAAACTGACAGAAGAGGTAAAACTCCATATTGCCCCAGGGATAAACTTCTGGAAATATTTCTGTGGATTACAGCAATGGGTATTACATAAGAAAGAAAAAAGTATGCCCTGAAGTGCCTAAATTATTAAAGCATTTGTAAAAGTAGGATTTGTCTGTCTAGAAATGTATTGCAATGTCCACTTTGGACCAGAGGCAAGATGAGTGTGGGTGCGTTACAAAATCAGTTATCCACAGGACCCTCTGGATTTGGAGGGTTACAAAGTTGTGTAACTCAGTGTGAACGTATAAAAGGTTACAGCTGATACCTTCAGATTATTTATTTGTTTTACAATTGTGTGAAATCAAGTTTCCTGAGAGGTCTGAGTGACGGTATTTAGTGTAAGAGGATCTCATCTTCTACTTGTTTGTCCTTTGTGGTAAACTGAACTAGCACAGACTTGCCCCACAGTGTGCAATTGTGCAGCTTTCTGATTGACTCTCTCTTGAGTGTATGTGGTAGGTGGGAGAGGTATAAAAGCAGAAAAGGAGAACTGGCTTTTGGTTGTGAGATGCAGTGATTTCCTTGTAGCATTTTGTGGGGGGTGAGTTTGCACTGGACTTGGATCCACAGCTACTGAGATTTTCTCTTGAGCCACAACATCTTTGGCTTGGTCTGTAATGGAGCGGAAAGGCAGGGGGTATTCACACTGCTCAGCTCAGCCAGCTGAGGCTTTCACTTAATCACACTCCTGCTTTGAATTGCTTTTTGGAGAACTCTGTATGGATGCCGGAAGCCTTAAAATAAGACAAGCTCATCTTGGGCTTGGATGGCAAATGAAGGTGCCCCAGCAGATTAATGAAAGCACACTTAAGGTTATTCCTCCTGCATACAAATTCTGGATCAGTGGGTCCTCTCAGCCCTGGCTCCATGCAGATAACACCCAGATGACAATTCTCTCTTTAGTTCTCAGCTCGTTATTGAGATTTCTGTCTTATTTAAATATCCCACCTGCACATTGGCTTAACTTCTGGAAAAACTTGGGTTGTGAGCTTTTTATTTTTAACTTCTTAATACAAGCTGTGTAAATGCTGCAGTATTTTATTCATCTCATTTTAAGATACTTTATCCCATTCTGATGCAACAGCTGCTGATGTTCACCCTTTCTGGGGACAGTGAAACCCCTCATGAAATAAACGAATGAGGGTTTTGCCATTGATTCATCAATGTGTGCAGAAACCACCTGTATGTTTTGGGTTCTCAAGCAGTTCAATTTGTTTGTCTTTCTTCTTAAGAAAACAAATATGTATATGCATTCTCACTTGTTTCTTCCACTTTCTCACCCATAGATAAGCTTCAGAATCAGTCAAATCCAAATACTTTCAAATTGGGGTTTCTTTTATGTTTGAAATAAAAGCTTTGCTAGCAAGGCTTCTGTTATAAACAGTAAGTGAGGCTGTAGCAGTTGAAGCCTGTAAATAATTTTTAGGCACTGTAGATAGACACATGGGTGCCCACAAGCACTCTATCTAACCCACCCTGACCCAAGTAGCTGGAAATGCCTGGGGGAGAGTGTAGCTGAGCCCTGAAGCTAGGTGCTCCAAAACACTCTCTCACTAAAATAGCCTTTTCCTTGTGGAAACAAGGAGCAGAAACAAGTGCTTTGCTCACCTTTGGGCTCAGATTGCCTTGTTCATTGCCATCCTCACCAAAGCTTCCTCTCTGAACAAGCTGCTTGAAATCCATCTGACTCCACCACTGAAGTCAGTGTTTATACAACTATATATATATTAATCCTGTTGAAAATGATGCTCAATTCAGATGCGACAGGTTGTTAAAAGTTCTTGTTAGAGGCTGCTTGGGACATCTTAAATAGTTGTGAAAAAATCCACTTGTCTGATCTTCCTACTTCAGAAGCAAATGCAGTTATGTACCTGTTGAATAGAAATTGGCTGGATTTGAGAGGATTTTAAAATTACAGCTCTGTTCATATCATCTGACACTGTGTTTCTGGGTAAAAATAGAAATTTTCCCTGCTTCAATTTTTATTCCTCAACCTTTTCATCATTTCATATGACCCTTTTAATACCTTGCTTGGGAAAGATAATCTAGATTAATCAAATACCTGAGCATGACCAATAAATATAGGTGCTCCTAAGGGCAGATGTCCTCTGAAAGAGTTATTTAATTTTCCAAAGGTCCAGTCAAATAATTTGGGGAAGTGAATTGTTTTCAACTGTTATTCAAGTTATGTCACTGGTAGTAACTAACCCAGCTTCAAGTACTTTAATTCCTTCAAATAAATATGTTGCCAATTGCAATAACCTCAGTAACTGTGAACTATTTGGGTTTTTTACTAGTTTAATTTTACATGAGCATGAATGTGGAGTGAGAGTAAAATGATTAAATAGAGAGAGAATTATTCTTAAACGTTGGATTGTCTACTCATATGAATATGAGTCATAGAATCCCAGACTGGTTTGGGTTGGAAAGGATCTTAAAGCTCATCCAGTTCCAATCCCCTGCCGTGGGCAGGGATACCTTCCTCCAGACCAGGTTGCTCCAAGCCCCATCCAGCCTGGCCTTGAGCACTGCCAGGGATAGGGCAGCCACAGCTTCTATGGGCACCTTGTGCCAGCGTCTCACCACCTTCATAATGAAGAACTTCTTCCTTATATCTAACCCAAACTTCCCCTGTTTAAGCTTGAACCCTTTGTCACTTGCCCTATAACTACGGTCCCTGAGGAAGAGTCTGTCTCCAGCATCCTTGTAGACCCCCTTCAGGATTTGTCTGATTTAGTTCAGGAGTGCACTTGCTAAGAGGACTGTCCTTAAATACTTTGATACCTGGATATCCAATATGGTGAAAGTCTTCAGGATTTAGATGTGGAATGATGCAGTCAGTCTTTCGATGCTGTTCTTACCCTGTTTGGAAGAGGGTTTGAGTTTTATTCAGACTTTCCTGGGATAAGTTGATAAGATTTTATAAATTGACAAGCAGGAAAGAACCAAGTTCTTAGTCAAACTTTATTAATTTTGTGTTTAAAACTTACTTGTATTTCTATTAGTTTTGTTGATTGATAAGGGTTATATCAGAATGAAACTACGTTTTATGTTCTAGGCAATGCTAGAGAACACCAAATACATCTTTATCATATATTTGAGTTTCCTTACTGAGAGCTCTACGCATGAATAACATCCTTATAAAAAGCCTTACCAGTGATAAAAAAAACTCAGGTGCTTTGAAAATCAAATGACAAGTTAGGTGCAGTCCGAGGTGTTGTTTCTAGCAAAGTAGCTCATCTAGACTTAGTTCTAACCTGCAACGTTGCCGTCTGGCAGCTGGTGTAGCAATGAGCTGCTACAAAGCAGTGTTTCCTCAGTAACAGGTTCAGCTTTTCTTTGATAAGGTTATGCTTGAATTATTTTGGGGTGGATGTGTGAAAGGGGAGGGTGTGTAACTTTTATAGCCCTAGGAAACATTTTTTTTGTGAGTGAAGATACTTAGAGAAAACATAGAAGATGAGTGAAATAATTATACAGAGAGTTTTTCCTTAAACACTGGGTTCAAGATGTAGGCCACATCTGTAATCACGTTTTTAGAAATGAGTCCTTATTAAACCAATCCTTTGCCAACAGCATGTGGTTGCACTTTATATACATGTTTTCTTTCAGAGGGAAAGCAAACCATATGACATAACCCCAGTTGGAGAAAAATGATTGTTTAGAATACTTTGTTTATTTATATAGCACCACAAGATGAAATATGTCTTCATCTGAAAAACCTTGCAGCAGATTAAAAAGGTGAGCAAGTGACATCTGCATTTTCACATGGCCAGTTTGGGGTACTGTGTAGTGTGGTTAAGAAGCCCTGCTTACAGGGATATTATCAAATTAGTAGCTGAACTGCTAATCAGATGGGGGTTAATAATTCTAGGTGTCTTCATGGGCGGTGTCCAGTATAGTGGCTTTGTGATTCTGGTAATGCTCCTGAAGCGTTGCAAGGGTTCAGAAAGAGCAATACTCTGCAGTGATAAGCCGTCATAGACATGGTGCCTTTTAGGACTGGGATCAAACTCCCGGTGCTGCTCACTATGTAAAATCTGGGACCAATGATTTGCTTTTAATAAAATGCTCTGCACAGCAGTTGTTTGCATGAGTTGTTCAGACTAATTTCATCAGGTTGATCTTGATTATGCTCTTGAAAACGGCTCCTTAGCTTAGAAAACAAGCTGTCAGTGGGGCTGGTGAAGAGGTCTAGCCTGGATTCACCCTTTGGCTTCCACTTGGGAATCAGCCGAAAGATAAGAATTGGAAATACTTTGCAAACATCAGAGGCATGATTTCGTGTAATAAAAAGAGTGTTGGGCTGTGATGCCCTGGGAGCAGGGGGAGCTTCACAGTGGGGTTTTGGCTGTTGTAATCCTAAACAACAGATCTCTTGAGCACATGCCTACCAAGGTGTTTCAGCATGGAAGTTGGGCCACCTGCAGCTGTAGATAAAGTAATGTTTAGCTAAGCGGGTATGGTACTGTACGTCTGATTTGGAACTATTTGGAAAGAGCAGTTTCCATGTAGGCCAGCAGGCGGTCATTTCAGAAGTATCTCCTTGTGTCAATACCTCAGTGGGAGCTTTTATGCCCTGCAAGACCTTGTGTGTCAGTGACAGACGTACTGGGGAGGGAGGTAAATGTCATCTACTGTAGGGTTTATTTCTTCCCTTAACAGGCTCCAATCAAGCATGCACAAGGGAAGGACATTTTGACAATCTGTACCCAGATAAGACATCCTTGTGTGGTTAATGGTCTCAACTGAGATCCAAAGTCTCTTTCATTCTGGATTTTAGATTGATTATTTGTACATTAAAATTGCTTAGAATATGCAGTGTCCAACAAGTAATGCTTTGACTCTTTTCATTTCAACTGATTAGCTTAGCTGGTAACAGCATAATTTTGCTTTTCCAACTCAGCCATGAGAATGGCAGTGGTTTAGAATTGTGTGCTGTTACAGCACGAGCAGAAAACAGGAACAGGCTATTAGACCTTTTAAAATTAGGCATCCTAATTGACAGAGCTAAACATGACTTAATTACTTAATGTAATTAACAGAATACCTGTTACCTTTTTAGTTGCTAGGCTGAAAGGTTCTTAGCTAAGCACAAGCTTTCGCTGTGCATGATGACCCTTGAAAGGCTTCTGGGACTCTATCCAGCTGGCAGCTTGGTATTGCTGAACAGATGTGGCTTGTCTCTGGAGAGCTGATCTGTACTGCTAGCTTTATTAATTCCTGACATTCATATTGATCTGTAGATCCAAACAAAAGTGAAGAATCTCATGTGGAAGTGGCATAATATGTAAGTTCCTGTTGGTCTCTTCCTGATATCTTCAGGATATGTTTTTTGTAGGTCTAATATTAGTCTTAGCAGCTCTTCTTTGTTGTTTATGTATGTGCATGTTTTACTGTTTCTTGGCTTCATGTTCTAGTCTTGGTGATTCATAGAGCATCAAAATGCACAGAAATCATGTTCTCAGCACTTTGGAAGACCTCTCCAGATAATTCTAAACACTGCTTATTCACGGGAAGCAAGTGGGCGTGCTGGAGGAGCACTCCAGTTTCCTGAAAGTGCTCATGATTATTGAGGAGCTGCTTTGCAACTCTCTTCTCAGAAGGGAGTTCTTCACTTCTTCCAAATACTATTTAATAATTAAAATCTGGAGGTTGGGAGGAACTGCATTTTCCTGTAAGAAGGACACGTGGTGAAAAAGCAGTTAAAACTTTGTGCTGATGGACTGGAGTTTGATTTCTCTTGGAGTCTAATTTATATCCGCAAAAGGTGAATCGTAGTAAATTGGGATTAGGATGACAAACTCAAATCAGAAGTGACATTTTACTCTGTTAGTCTGGGGTGAGTTAGTCAAGTGTTCTGGGTATGGGAACTCTGTGTGGGCCACCCATTAACGTATTATTATCACAGTACTAAATTGAAGTTGTGGGGTTTTTTTTAATGCTTATCAAATTTAAGAGGAAACTTGAAATGGTTTAGGAGTTTATGAATAAGAACAGTATGACCAGAAGCTGGTATGTTGGAGATGCAGATCACAGGCAGTTGCAGACAGTGTGCTGAAGTTTATCAGTGGAGGATGCCAATGGGCTGTAAATTTCCCTCTTCACAGAGTCATGGAATCATAGAATGGTTTGGAATGGAAAGGACCTTAAGATCATCTAGTTCCAACCCCCTGCCACACTCTGGCACAAATAATCATGTGAATGACTGCACTGAAGGTGCTGCACTAGTGCATGTTGCTGACCTCATCCCAAGGAGCATACAGCGCTAGCCAATTTCTGATATAACTTGGGGAAAACATTTATTTAAATACTTACTGAAACCAGATGTTGGGGAGGCTTTTGTGGGTATGTTAAAGCCTTTGAAAAAAATATAAAACTCGTGACCTGTAATTATACTGGCTGGCTGTTTATACCTTTCCAATCCTTGGTCTCTGAGGCTGTGCTTGCGTAATTCCTCTAAGGGAAGCACTTGCTGGTCAGAAAGTGAATTCAAATTGAGACCACCCAATAGTCACTGAATAGCAGTCATGGCAATATGTATGTTTTCATTTAGTATAAACATTTGGAACTTAATGACTTCCTGTTTCTAAGGATGAGAATACTCTTGCTTAAAAAAGGAGGAGGGGGAATATTCAGACAGGAAACTCTATTACATGACTGCACTTTGCATCAACCTTTAGACTTACCACCAAACTCAAGAGAAAGTTCATGAGATGTTATGGTATTACAACTTGCAGTCCCTGAGGTGTTTGGCAAGCAGTTATGGTTGTTTTCATACGAAGACCTAAACTTGTGCATTTTGCTGAACAGAAACAGATCAAGCAACAATCAGATCAACAACGAGGTTGTTGAATGGACCAGCAAACGAAGAAGGAGCATAGCTGGGAAGACAGTAAGGGGAGAAGGTGTTAGTTAATTCTATCCCAGTTTTGCTCTCTTTACTTTGTACAAGTTCTCAACATGGCAATGTTGTAGAAGCAGCATGTAAAAGTCACTGTTTTGTTTAGCAGTTTTAGCAGTGGAAGCAAAGATCAGTAGGGGCTTGTGTAAATTGACTGGGGTGCACACACTGGGGAAATCTGACACTACTGTAGTGCTGTTTTATTTTAGACCTGAACTTGGATAAATTCTGCAGGCCTTTGACTGTATCTCGTGCAGTCTTGCATCACCACCTTATGTAGCACTCTGATCAGAGCATGTTTTCTTCCCGTTTTTTCAGTAATTTTTGTTTAAGGCATCCAAGTGTGTACAATAAATGACAAAGTTGAGGATCTTGTTAGAAAGACAAATGCTTGAGAGGTGAGGAGGGGGATGGCTTGGTTTGAATTAACTCAGCAAGAGCTGGGAGGTGGGAATCGAAACCAAATGAGGTCTCATGCTTCTTTTCTTGAGGGAGGAACATATAAAACTAAACAGCATCCTTTTTGCATAGCAATAATTTACATTTGTACTGCTTTAACTGTACACTTGAGTATCATCTCTACTGATGTTTTTGAAGGAGGAAAAACAATCACTCCCAAAAGGGCTTTGCTAGAAGTATGCTGGAGGAGCCTGTGGAAGTGAGTCAGTTTGGTTAAGTTGCAAATAATGTTCTGTCTCAACTGAGAAGAAAAGAAAAAACCCCTTGATTCCTGAAGGGGAAAGAAAGGTTAACTAGTCATGTTCTGACACCCTGGCAACTTCTATTTTCAAGAAAGCTTGATCTGTGTATTCTGAAGTGAAGTCTCTTCCAGATTCGAAACATAAGAATTTGCTTTTGGTGGCAAAATAAGCTAAACTAATTGAGCAGTTTTCTGAAGCTTTGCAGAGTCCAGGTCTTCAACAAAGTAGGAATTTTTCTTTTGAATGTAAGTGAATTTGGGTATTATTCTTGTTTATATCTTCTGTAAACTGACTGTAATACTTGCGTATAGTGGGTGATGGGATTTTTTGCTTTTCCCATTTGGTAAACTGGAATCCCCGTGGTGAATGACAACCAAGGGTTGCATCAGTAAACTTTGTTGTAGTAGCTATTGCAGCAATATCTGCAGGATCTGTCTTTTGTCTCAATGTGGTGATCCAACCAGGCAAAACTGCAGCAGTATTTTCATTAGACAGCCCCTAAATCTGTACCAGTTATCCATCACTTAAGAAATTGTGCATTTATTTTCCTGTATTGTTACTACTCATACTTTAAAACTAGTACAATCTCAACATGAAATATAGTATCTTGTGTTTTACCTATAAGTGGCAAAAGGTCTTAGAAAGCAAAGCTTGGGGTGGAAGTGAAGCGTACTGTGCTATGCAGCACATAGGCATTCTTGTTGCTTTTGTGCGTAAAATGGCTGATGTCATCATGTAGCCACTGAAATTCTTTATTTGTTCTTTTCCAACTGATAGCCTGAGTTTCTTGAGTTGTGGAAATGTCTCGTTAAAAGCCTAATCTCCACTTAATAACATTGTCTTGAAATGTGTTTTAGTATGTGCTAAAATTTGGTTTGATAGCATGGGCAGTGTTACAAGGAATTTTTCTAGTACCAGGCAGAAAGAGCAGGGCAGTGGTTCTTGCTGCCTCCCTGGCATGTCTGACCTGGGCATTCTCATCTACTTCTGCCTGTTCAATTTTAGCCGTTCCTTTTACGTGTGTTTCAATTTCTTCAGGCTTGCTTCCTGTGTAAGAAAGACGTATCTGAAATGAAGAAATTCCTACCTCCTAAATGTGCCTGGAGATGTTAGGAGGTTAGTTACTGTCTGTGGGTGTGCCTTCCTTCCTCTCTCCAAAGCACTAAGTGCCCCCCTGCACAGGAAGTTTTAAATGCAGCCTTGCTTTATGGATATAAGGGTTGTTCAGCCTGAAGAGAAGACTCCAGAGAGACCTTCTTGTTTATTGTGGCCTTTCAGTACTTAAAAGGGCCTATAAGAAAAATGGGGAAAGACTTTTTAGCATGGCCTGTTGCGGTAGGACTTAGGATGATGGTTTTTAACTAAAAGAGGGAAGATTCAGCCTCAATATGAGAAGAAAATTCTTTACAGTAAGGGTGGTAAAACACTGGCACTGGCTGCCCAGAGAGGAGGTTGATGTGCCATCCTTGGAGGCATTCAGGGCCAGGCTGGATGTGGTTCCGGGCAACCTGATGTAGTTGAAGGCGTCCCTGCTCATTGCAGGGCAGTTGGACTAGATGACCTTTGACAGTCCCTTCCAACCGAAACCATTCCGTGATTCTATTTTTTTAACACAAAACCAATCATGCTTTGCTTGAACAACAATGTTACAGTAGAATATTATTGCTTCTAGTGTTTTTAGCAAGGCGATAAGCAGCAGCATTCTGTTTGGGGAAATGCAATTATTTGTCTCTATTGGAATATCTTATAGGATATGTTTTGTAAGGAAAGGATTTGAAACTCAACAGGAAAAAGTGCGAAATATATACATCCCATTCAATACAGAACAGTATCTTAAAGAAGCATGTTCTTGCCAAAGACGAGTTATTTGACGTTTCCACATTGTATTTACAGCTAAAACCATCACTCTGATCTGCATTCAGAGTGATGTATGTGACAGGCCATTATCTGCCTTATTCAGTGTGTATAATTAGGCATTGCTTTCTTTTCCTTTCTGTGCAGGGGTTTAAAGATTTGAAGGAATAATGATCTGTGCACTTTCATGCAGCATTTGCATAATTAATTTGGGAGGTTGGTCAGAAGAATTTGTTTTGAAGCTTTTGTGCCTAAAATAGGTTCTACTGATTTATAGCTAGAGATAAGTATTGACATGCATTCTGCAGTAGAATAACATAGTGGAATTATATCCTGTGGTAACATTGTTGGGGTTTCGAGCCTCGGCTGTGGTCTTTGGCCTTCAGGCGAACACTTCTGGAAGTAGGTTTTAACACTGATGTTTTGGGGTACATTAGCATTTTCCTTTTGAAAAGTAGACAGCTGTGCCAAAAGAATCCTCCCTGCCTAAACCAATGCAGCATGTCTCCAAACTGAGGAGTGTTCATTCTGAAACTGCTTTAGAAATAATTTGTTTTCTATTCAGGGTCCAGTTTTATTGAATGCAAACGTGACCTGGGTTTATTTTGAAATCTAAATTTAAGATACCTTCTCCCCCCACCCCACCCCCTTGAAAACCCTGTGTAGAACTGTCTTACTGTGTCAAGGATGGATAACAAAACATGTTTTGCCTCTTGCAGACACATACATACATGCAACCTCCATTGCTAAGCAGTGGGTTATATCAGTAGAAGGAATGTTTCGTTTTGAACTTTCAGAAGTGTACCACATATCCCTGAAGTTTTATATTCTCCGAAGAATTCTGGTTGTTTTGACCTGGAGGACCTCATCATGTGGAGTTCCCTGGCATAGCTGTCCTTTGGGTATGCTGTATTGAGTGTGATCCCTGCACGTGGGCTGCAGCACTGGCCTGGGAGAGCATCTGATGGAGCCCTGCACTGTTCAGGCCCATTGGTCTGGAGGTTTTGTGGGAAATCCTCTCTGAAATCCAGTACTCATCATGGCAGGGAAACCTGCTTGGGTTCACAGTGTGGAAACCTCTCTTTTACCTGGCCCCCTTTGGGTTCTTGGAAGGAAAGGTTTGCTGTCTCTCATGAGTTAGAAGCTTGTTTTCCCTTTGAAAGAGGAACCACAAGATGTGGGCAGTCCAAGTTTTTAGAAAGTCACAGAGGAACTGTGGCACGCATGAAGGAGCAGCCTGTATCAAGTGCCAACTGTATTCTAGGTTATTTTTAGTGCCTGTTCTTGTACTGTTGATGAGAGGAGTAGGCTGGGACTGGTGCTGAGCGGGTGTGCATCCTGCTTACACCTCTGTGGCTGTGGTCTTCCCCCTCCAGTGGATGGCTGTGGCTTGCCAGTGCGGTTGCTAGTTCAGGATGCTTAAGATTCAGTTCCTTAAACAATTTGAAGGCATTTTGCTACATGTACCTTTCTGAGCTGATGCTGTGTTTGCCACAGAAGCAGCACAAAACCAGGAATTTTGTTCCCTCAGATTCTGCCCTGTTTCCTTAGAAACTAATTTCATACCATTGCTGCAGACTGGGAATCAAGTCACTTTGTGTTCTCTGTGTTAGAAACATGTAAAATCAAACTGATGCACAGTAAGTGCAAATATATTGGTCTTCAGTTCTTTGCAGATTCTTCTGTTCTCTGCAGTAAATCTTCTCTTGGTGATCATTTTCCAACTCAGATGCATAGAGAACAAGGCCTATTAGGGGTGGATATTCCTTTGATTAAGCTACAAGGAGTTGTCATTGATGGAAGTAAAACTTATTTTTAGTAGCTTGCATGAAACATTCAGCTTGTCTCAGGAAAAGGAAGTTCAGTTGCCTGATGCATTATTGTCCATGTCTTCCCTTCCAAGAGAAACCAAAATTGCCAATTCTGGGGAAAACTTGAACAGCTTGAAATCACATAAAGGGTGGGAAAAGTCTTTGTTAGTGGAGGTAATGCTCAACTGGTAACAGATCTCCTGGGGGTTTGTTTCTGATAAATAATTAGGCAATACTTCCCTGAAACAGGGATGTGTTGCATCTTCACTATGCTTCAGCTAATTTTGATGACAAACAGTGGTTATTCATACTGATAGCCCTTTGTGGGGTTTGGAGATGAGGAGGACCAAACCTGGAAGGGATAATGTTGAATCAGCCTAGAAACTGGCAACTAAAAATGCAAGGAAATTATGGCAGTAAGTTCTCATTTCCTAGATGTGGAAGAGGTAAATGTTGGCAAAGGAAGTGTTTCTGTCCCAGCAGCTAATTATGCTGCTCCAGCATTGTGTGGCCACAGAGCTTTATGCAGGATTTTAACTGTCTATTTTGCATTCTTTTATATGTGGTAGTATTTGGGTGAGTTATTTCAGCAGTTATTTCTCACATAGGCAGCTTCAATTAAGTTTTGAATTTATTGTTATTTCTACACAGTGTATTTCCTGCTCTAATGAATTTACTGTGGTGGTGGTATGCAGCCTCCCACACATCTGTAATTGAGCTTCTACTCCTTGGTATTCCAGAAGAGCTGTTGAAGAGACAAGAATATAGTTGATGTGATCATTAAAAATCATTACCCCTCTGAAGGGTCACTTTGAATTAAATTCAGAGGTTCAACTTGAAACTAGACAACAGCAGTAGTTCTCTTTAAGCAGTCATCCTTCTGGAAAGGTATTTTTTCCTCTAGTACATGTTTTCTAATTCCTGTTACAGTATAGTTCCACACTGGCATTTCCCCTTATCACAGGTATTAAATGAGCTCATTAAAACTGAAATGAATTTGGGGAATTAATCAGATGTTTGGGACAAGCATCACAAAGCATTGGGATCCTTCAGTTCCCCATTGAAGTTAGCTGCATGTCATGCACTGCTCACTGCTTTCATTAATTTCTCTGTAACAAAGATGCCAATCTGGCTTTCATTTAAACTCGATGCAGCATTCTGGTGCATGTCAAGCTGCAAAATAGCTTTTAATGATAAGCTGGAGCTAACTACCTTTGATCAAAAAAGATAGTGTGCTTTGAAAAATAGGCTTATAAAATGGACTGAAAGGGAAGCATTATGCAGCAGCTCAGATAAAGCCAGATAAAAGTGGGTGGGTGTTTTAAGAACATATGGTTGGAAGTAAAAACCAGTTTGAGGTAGTTGTCTGTCTTCTGCAGTTTGCAAGTCTTCCTCAGCACATCTGTGTCCACAGTGTTGGGAGGCGAGGGTGGCAGCAGGGATGTTTTGGTGGGAAAAAGAGGAAGAAAGATGCAGCGAAACTGTTGCTTTTACTATCTAAATAACCACTTAGGTACAATCACCGCTATCCTCATTCATCATTCATTAATGTTCGTGCTGTTTGTAAGGGCTTTTGTGAAGAGAAGGTGAAAACTGAGGCGGGGGGAAACAGTTATTTTTCTCCCTCTCTCTGGCAAATGGAGTTGTATGGCCTCAGCAGAGCTCACAAGGAGGATTGTGTGAGCTCCCCAGAGGGCACAATAATTTTCTTGAGCAAATGAGAACTTAGAAAATAACTGTGCAGACAGGACAGGAAGATAGAAGGGGATTTTCTTTGTTCATGAACAAATTTAACTTTCTTCTTAGTAAAGTAAATACACTCCAGATGGCTGGAAAGTACAAGATGCTCCCAGGGGTTAGGGTGGAGGGTGGATGAATTAAGCTTTGTAGAAAGTCAAAAGTGAACAAGTAAGATAAAGTTCAGAAATAAAGAAGTAGTGGAGTTGGTTTCTATTCTTTCTTGGGGCTGGATTGAGCATTTCAGGAGAGGGATTCAATTAAAGAATATAAAGAGGCAATGTTTCTGTTTAGAATATCAGAATGAAGCAGGAAGAGGACAGATAAATATCTGATTTTCTTTCAGTTTGTAAATAACTCGTAATCTTCACTTCCAAATACAGCTTGTTTCAATAAACAAGAATTCGGATACAATGTAGCTAAGACAAAAAAACCCACATAAAAGATTTATACATTTCTAGATCTGCATGTGCACTGACCATTATTAGTTTTGCAGCAATAGTGGTGTTATGAGTCCATCTAAGGCTTTATCCATAAATTAATACTGGAAGAAAATAATACCATATATCTGAAGTTTATGTTGTGAAATGTCTTCTGATCATCTGTTGTCAGGCACTGAGATTCCTCATGGGAGGTTGTGCCGTGCCTTGATGCAACTCTGCTGATTGCCTCAATCACTGCTGGGAGTGTGGGGAAAACCCTCTTCCATCCCTCAAAACATCAACTGCAGGGCTTCATTTTTATTTCTATTCCTGTTTTCAGCCATGGTATGAGTCAAGCTTGGACTGTCTGAGAAAGATGCAGAATGCTGGTGACCTTGCTGGAAATGCTCAGAAGCCATGTTGCTGAAGTAAAATGGGAGTAATGCTTCAGCTTCCTAGCTAAAAGAGAAAACTGTGTCCTAGTGCAGGTGTAGGGATGCTGTAGACTTGATGGGTTAGAAATAAAAACAGCATAATATTAAAGGAAAAGATGAGATTAGGAAGGAATTGATGTTTGCTCTGGTGGTTGAAGCATCATTAAAACATCACTTCTTAGTAAAAACATACTACTTGGACATTCTTTAGGACTGAAGTGGCAAAGACAGTTTGCAAAAAACCCCAAACCATGCTGTGAGATGAAATGTAGTATGAGAATGCCCTAGATCTTAATGTTACTTTATATGAAAAAGTATGGAAAGATTCCCTATGAAACTTGCCGTGTTTTTTTACCCTTAGGCAGACCACTATCACTATGCCAGTGCTATAACTGCAAATGTTTATTTTTTGCATGCAAACTTGTGTTTATTTACATGAGAATGGTGTATCAAAGGCACATACCTGAGTGGCTTGGGGAGTTGCTCTTGTTTCCTTGTGTGAGAGATGGAGCATGAGGGAGCAGAGGTCTTGCTCCCTGAAGTGTCTACTCCTTTTTTGAAGCTTTGATGCTGCAGTGGATGTATGGGGCAGAGGAGGAGGTAGAGGGGCTGTGGACAGCATCAAGAAGTTGCTTCCAATTACACATTTGAGGTGATTAAAAATCACCTTAAATGAGTAAAAATGTTTTTTTCATAGTTTTCAGAGAATAGCATGGGTTAGGTAGGTGCAGGGCCCCTTCCCAGTGGTAAAATAGTGTATTTGTGATTTATAGAAGGTTACCCAAAGCAGTGCTTATGGGCAGCTCTCATACCCAGAGAACACATGGCAATGGAAGAAGGGGAGCAGGCCAGAGATAAAGTGCTGTAAGTGCAGAGGATGGTGCTGAAAACTGAATGCAGAAATAGGATTGAAGCATGAAAGGAGGGAGCTGCAACAGGGGGAGGGTGGGATCACTTACAACCTTTAGCAGTCCTGGCATTTTTGAACAACTATGTATTGCTGAGGGTGGGATCCTGCAGACCACTAGATGTGAGTGGTCGGAGGGGATGGTTTCTGGTGAGAAGCTGAGAGCAACTTTTAAAACATGGGGTATGACATGTTAGTAGGTGAAATCTGAGGGCAGTAATGAGATTGTAGCAAAAGCTAAGGAGTTGGAGTCCACACTGAAAGACTGATAGAAAATGAGAGAGATCTTGTCTCAGGGACAAGAAGAAAGAAAGCAGGAAACCTGTGGCAACAAAAGGTAAGAAAGGACTCATGGCAAGCTTTCATATTTCCTTTTCTTTTTGAAAAGAAATATAAGAGATTTTGTTTTCTTCCAGTAGAGATTGAAAATCTGAAGAGTGAATACCAGAATATATGTGGAGCGTGGCAAAAAAGAAGTAGAGGGGAAAAAAGCTTAGAATGCAATTTGGAACTAGGTGATCATTTGTGTCACTTCTAACCTAAACAATTCTATGATATTAGAAGTTCAGGGGCATTAAATAGCAGCTGGAAAATGCTAGGTGGGTTTTATTTCCTTCACAATTGTCCAAACCTGGGACATAGGTTGAAAATTATTTTGCTTAAATGTCTTGTGTTTAGCTTTAACATATGCTTTGTCATTTTCCACAATGAAGGCTAAAGGAGCACTGTCCATTTCCCCTTGGCAGCTTTTTGAAGCCACCGTTAGCACTTGTATTTCGTCTGACTTAAAATACCTGTTACTGAGACACATGGAGCATGTGTGAGGTCTCCCTGCAGGGGTTTGGAACTAGATGATCTTTAGGGCTTTTCCAACCCAAACCATTCTATGAATACAGCTTGGCTGATGCCCATCTCAGTAGGGACTTCATTTTAAGGGGATGAAGGGAGTATGTAACACTGAAGTTATTTTCCTGAGGCCAGGTAGGATGCCTGTTGCAGAACTGTACCAAGCATCCAGATCCTTAAGGCCATTCAGCTGATATCTGAAACTGCCATTTCCCACTGCTTGGACTATAACTATGTGAAAATTTAATAATGCAGTACTTAAAATACCCCACCTGAAACTGTATTTACAGTCTTGCTGAGAAACTGAGTAGATACCAGATGGCAGCTCTAGTCTTTACATCACTGAATTATTGAGCATTGAACCTGTGGTAGCGGGATTTATCAAATGACAAAGGTAAAATGGAATAGCAAGTATTACTATAAACTGTAAAGTAAATGTGAATTAGCATCTTCATATTCATATGTATGTATTTCAGCCAGAAGTCATAATTAAAGCTTTTCAGGTACTGTTCAACAGCTTCAATTTGTAACATTTTCCCGAAATTTCTGCTTTCTTACCAGCACCAAACTTCCACTGATTGTAATGCAGTTAACTCAGGTACAAATGCTACATAGACTCTGCCCACTAGTTTCTTGCTATTCTGATCATACATCTTGGTGCAGTGACTGTAGGCAAAAATAAATATGAACTATGCATTTTAATGAAAACCAGCAAATCATTTCTTGCGTGGCTTGATATTGCTATGTTCTAACTGTGGAAAAATGTGGTGTGCTCTAGCTACTGCCTTGCCTCACAGCCTGCAGAGTTTGGGTAGCTCTTTATAGCCTCAACAGTAAGATAAAATTGAAAAGCTTTTTGGTGCATGTTTTTCTCTAGGATGCTAACTGTTACAAGAATAAAAAATAGGTTTTGAGTAGTCTTCTAAATCTCAGCACTGACTTTGGATATCAGCCTATGTGGGATTTTGGTTACTTAGTCAAGATAACTGAAAACAAACCAACCAGTTTTTGCTGCACTGTTTGTAATTAAACCAAGCCGCTGCTTTGTGTAATTTATGTTTAGCTCTTCAGCGTAATCTAAAAAGGAGGGGTGGGTTCATATGTTTGTAACTTTAGAAAACCTGAATTCTCCAAGACCGAGAGTGCGCTGTGATGAAAGGTCAGTACTTTGAGAGCTCAGTGTGCATCTCCCTGAGAGGAAAGATCAAGAGATGGAATAGTTTGAATAAAGCTCTTGGAAGTTTTAGCTTCCTGTTCAGTAACTCCTGGTAAATGGTTTTGTATGTGAAAATATTATGGGAGACTTTCAATGGGTATCTTAGCATTTATCATCTTGGAATATTAAAGTAGAGTATAGGAACGTTTCGTGTATGATGATGGCCTCTTCATTCATAGCACCATAGTGATGAGTTTGTTGTCAAAGCTTTGTAGCCCTGTTTGTCTGCACATGGGGCACCAGAGTCCTATCCCATTCTCCTTTTCAAAGAGCATGGAAGATTTTTCCATGTTTCCCCCTAAAAGAGGAATTCCAAAAGTTGAAATCTTGTGAGATTGCAAACACTTCCAGATAAGCAAAGTCTTCTGATGTTTCTATCTGAAGTTAAGACATTTGTCTACCTTTTCTACTATCCAAAATTCTTGACTCATTTGGCACACTAACTCCATAAAGCTTTGTCTTTCAAGGCGTTTGATTGTTTTGGTTTTTCCGTCTGAAAACAATTTGGTCTCTTTTGTGACACGTTTCAGTTTTGTTTTGTTTTTATGACTTGTTCCCCTTGTTTTCCTTCAGCTGCAATGAAGAGAATTAAGTACAGTTGTAGCCCTGATTAAAATCTTGGCTTAATTGAGTTGCAAATTGCCAATGACAGACACTTGTCAGGGAGCTGATGATTAGCACCTTTTAGCATTCCTTTGCCTTCCTGAATCTTCACGATTCTCTCTGGGTTTTCCATTGCTTATGTTCATTTCCTCTGTCTTTTTTTCCTTTTAGCAGCCTGAAGCTCTGCACAGGGTGTAAATTGCTTTCTCCATGATAGTGACTTGTTAATTAGCTGTCAAGAAAATTAAGTCTCCTTGTAAGGCCTGTCTTGCTTTTCCCTGGATTATCTCTGATACTTGGTCTCCTAATGTAGGCTGGTAGAGTACTAACACTGATATTGCCCATACTGAAATGGCAGTTTTTTCAACTACCTTTAAAGGGATTCGTAGTGTCATTTGACATTGCTGAAATAATAATCCTAAATGGAGAAGTTGACAAGGAAATGTATCATGGAATCATAGAATGGTTTGGGTTGGAAGGGACCTTAAAGATCCTCCAGTTCCAACCCCCTGCCATGGGCAGGGGCACCTTCCACTAGACCAGGCTGCTCTAAGCTCTGCCCAACCTGGCCTTTGAACACTGCCAGGGATGGGGCTGCCACAGCTCTTCTGGGCAACCTGTGCCAGTGTCTCAACACCCTCACAGTAATTTGTTCCTAATATCTATTCTGAGTCTACCATCTCTCAGTTTAAGACCATTCCACCTTGTCCTGTCACTACATGCCCTCATAAAAAGCCTTTCTCCAGCTTTCTTATAGGCCCCTTTATATATTGAAAGTCTGCTCCCTGGAGCCTTCTCTTTTCCAGGCTGAACAAGCCCAGCTTTCTCAGCCTGTCTTCCTAGGAGAGGTGCACCAGCCCTTGGAGCATCTACAGCCTTGTCTGGATTTGTTCCAGCAGCTCCATGTTGTCCTCCTGTTGGGCACCCCGGAGCTGGATTCAGGATTGCAGGTGGGGTCTCACAAGAACGGAGTAGAGGGGGAGAATCACCTCACTCAACCTGCTGGTCACCTGCTTAGCTCACTAGACTAACATGGGAGATACTGTATAAGGTACAGGCAGTATACTACCAGTAGTAGTGCTTTTTCTTCCACTTGCAAGTTGAGTAACAACCCCGTGTTTCCTTGCCAGTCCTCCTCTCTAGCATTGCTTGCCTTACTGTCAGGGAATAATGCAGGACTGACTCTTGTTACTGATATACCGAGTTATGGCTTGGGCTGCTGGTCTGTTGATAGAGATGCTAACCCTATTTTATGGAAATCCAACAAATATGTAGGAATTGCAATAGAAATATAAATTTGGTTAGACAGAGATGCTTAATAAGTAAGTGTTCCTTCTCTCTTTTTCTCTAACCCTCAGGAACTATATTCTAGTAAAGCCTCTCAGGTGCTGAGTTTTAGTCAAGATACCTTGTGGCCCTGGTATAACACTTCTGTATCCAATTATATCATCTATTTTGTATGCTGAGCACTGAGAGTGGAAAAGATGGAAACATGGGTAGATTGTCAGTTGTTTCCAATGAAGAAATCTCTGTTTGGTGGAACTGTTTGCATTCCTGTGGTCAGTGGTATAAGGAAATACCATGTTATGAAAAATTCCCAATTGTTTCCTTAAGGGCTCTTAGAGTTGCACAATCTTTTGATGATTTTGTTTGTTAAAAAAAAAAAAACCTTCTTCAGTTTGGAACTCAATTCTCTTAATTATTTACTAGGGCTGTTTTTTATGCTCAAGGTTTGGATCTAAACCAGAAGTGTATTTTCCTACTACGTGCTGATCAGCCATTCTAATACGAGTAGTTGAAGAAAATTGTATTTTCATTCCAGGACGTGTTTCTTTGGGATATCCCATCCCCTGACTCTCTGTCGTTGTGATTCCTCATAGTTTCTCTATGATGATAGATGCAGTTCTAAAATGTTGCTTCTCCGAGTGGGAGAGAGCTCTCAAATAACCAAGTGGCTTTTACACTTCAGTTCTAAGAAGATAAATGGTATCTCTGCCACACACACAAATCCTGTTGTCCTACAGACTGAAGCCCTCATTTAACATTTAATTTGTCTTTGCTTTTTCAGTATCCTGTTAGGATTTGTGTAATATGTCTGATTTCTGACATGTGCATTTATTCAGATGTATTCCAAATTTGTTGAGGCTGCTCACATTCAGTATTTACTACTGTCGTGTCTTAAGTTAAATCCATCTCTCTTCCTAATTTATTCATCCAAGAATTTCTTTCGGTTGTTATGTTCCCTGATCTGAGAGCTGGCTTTGAGTTGGTTCTTTACTGTGTGACTGTTACTCCTCTTCACATTTTCTTTTTCCCATTCTTTATGCAATCCTTATCCTTTGTTACTGAATGTATGATATTCCTTTTGGCCATACAGGCATTTAATTAATGACTAAGAGCTGAGAATATGGCCTAAACAATGCTCAGCATAGTGAAGACAACTGCTGGCCAGTACTTACGTCACAGTTTCTTATCCATACTCAAGGGCTGGGTAGAGTGGGATAAAAAGACCCCAGTAGATTAAGCAGAGTGAATTAGGTCATGGTACCAAATGGCAAGGGGTTATTTTTGTTGGTTTTGGCTTTTGTTTGTTTGTTTTAATAATGTGAATTTTAAATTGGGAAGGGAGGAAGAACTTGTGGAAGTCCATTGAGTGATACTAGGGAGAAAGGATGTGAGGAAAGGGATTGTATCAAAGAGTTTGTGACAAAGGGCAGAAAAAATACCTGCTCAAAAAGATAGGATGTTTGGAGTGTCATGGTTCCTGGCTTCAGCTGTTTTCCCACTGCCTTCTTATGCTGAGAGCTGTAGGGTCTCCAGCTTCTCTAGTGGCAGAGGTGAGCAAGCTGGGCATCACTTATGCAGGGGTGCATCGGCCTTCATGGGAGTGAGCAGTCCTTTGCAGCTCCCAGAGAGCTAAGGTAGTGTTAAACACCATCATAAATGGACATCTCTACATTCTACTGACTGGTGCTATTGGACCAGAACGGAATATTACATTTTCATGTCTGAGAGTGGTCTGGCAATGCCCTCTAGAAAGAGTAGCTGTTAGGCTGCAAGACAGGCTCTTTTTGTGGGTGACAGCTACGCTTAAAATAACATATCGGGAACTTGCATAGAAATAGCATTCACTTATCTCTAGCAGTGTGAAGCAGATGAAAAATAAACCCTACTCATGCCGAGAATAAACACTCACATTAAAGTGTTTAAATTCCTGATGCTGTGGAGGGCTCCTGCTCTAACACGACGTTATGATGCCAATATGTTTCCTCCCCTTTCCCCAGTCGCTGCCATCGCTTGGTGTGCTCTGCCAGGGAGCACTTGGCAGCGCAGCAAAGTGAGCAAATATGGCCAAGCCCCACGCAGAGCACCTGGCTAGAGCCAATCCTGTCCCCTAAATCTGTATTTCTGTCAGGTGTAAAGGTAGATGAAATAGTTTTGTGGCTGTTTGCCTATATTAATACTGAGTACAAGTATGTTGTTAATTCCTAAATAGACACTTGCGGAAAACACTGCCATATTTATGGCAACATTTATTTTTCAAGGGAGCAAGGAACCAACTTTCTGTGACAAAGTAATTCAGGGAAAAGAGACAATTTGAGCACACATGCAATAACATTTTTAACGGTGGTTCTCTTGCACACTTTTTGCTTCAGAGTATCTTGTGACAATAATGTCTCACAGTAATTTTGTATAATTCTACTTGTTTTCTTTTGGTGAACCTTGTTTTCTTTTGAAGTCAGCTCTTTGCTGCTGAAGTTCGTAGAGAACACTGAGTAACCCAGCCTTTAGTGCTGATGGCGAATGGGATAGCCAGTCTGCTGAAGTGTTGAAACTGGTCAAGTATTTGTAGTACAATATACTGAGAAGACCTAAGCAGCAATGTTTGAAGTTACTGTATTAGTCATGACAGACTGGAAAGGAAAAGCTTGTGATGGTTGAAAGAGTCTGTTACAACCTCATGAATAGCAACAGGTTTGCAGGTTGGTGAGAAGTGCCGCCTATGCCTGATGGTGGGCTGAGCTCAGGGTTTTCATAATGCATAAAATGCCTCATTTGCACTGCATATATCTTAAAAAGGAAAATGTAGCATATGTTTTGTATGCATGTATAAAATCAGGGAGTCTGGCCCCTGTTCCCCAGGAAATCACTGCTTTTCTTTGGAGGAGTGGTCAAGGGAAAAGGGAAGACAATGGAAAATAGATTTGTCAGGTTTGATTGAACTTGTGCTCAAAGACTTAGAAGACAAAAGGTGATAGAATTAAGCAGTTGCTATCTGATTTACTCATTCTACTTTAATGTCGAAGATGAAGGCAAGCGGAAAACCCATAGCTACTCAGTGGTGGGAAAGGGTCAGAGCAAGGTGGTTGTTTCCTTATGAACTTTGCACACCAGTAGTTGTCAACCTTCAAAGAGAAGTATTGTGTTCCTTTCACTGGCTCCCCACCCAGCTCGAGCCTGCCTGCGGCAGCTCCAGAGTTCAGCTTCTGCTAGGCAACAACAGGAGTTGTGGACTGGGGCTGTGAGGCTCTATTTTAACGATGCTGCAGGTAGGCTGGGTTCTACTTTGATTTATAACCCAGTGTGCCTGAGGCAATATGGTGAGAATCCCAACTAGCTGCTCTTAAATGAGACTACCCTACAAAAGAATCTTTTGTATGTAAAAAATGCGTTCTATGATAACACAGTAAAATGTAATTCAATAAAATCTCTGAAAAAGAGTTCAAGAAAATAAATGTTGTGTTAATGCCTTCTTAAGTTTCAAGTGTACAGTATATTCCAATAATACTGAAAAGCCTACCAGGAGTCAGTAATCTCCTTCTTCTGTTTTACAGGTCAACTACATTACTAGAGCAAGGAGAGCTGTGGAAAAAATCAAGGTACCTAAAAGACATTTTACTGTCTGAATTCTTGGCTGTGTGGTTGCTCCTCGTTTAAGTGTAAGGTTTTTAAGGGGGAGGAAGGGAAATGGATCAGCAAACTGCCAGATTAAAAAGCAGAGACCAAAAAAATTCACAATAACTTTAGTCTCAATATTGTGCAAAATACTTTTGAGATGAAATTGTAGTTTAGCTTTGGTGTGTATGCAAGAGTCTGAACAACAATCCATAATATTTAGAATCATAGGATCATAGAATAGTTAGGGTTGGAAAGGACCTTAAGATCTCTTAGTTCCAGCCCCCCTGCCATGGGCAGGGACACCAGATATTTGCTCCAGATATGTGACAAAGCTTCTTAGGTGTAAAGATATTGAGGTGTCCTGCAAGTTGCAGCCACAGTGAGGTGAATATCACCTATTTATACTACTGGGTACACTGCCCAGCTGATAGGTATCATCAGAGATGAATGAATGTGGTGCTTGCAGCTTTGACATTCATCACAGTCATCAGCAGATTTCACTTTATTTAACTATGACATGTAGAGTTCCTAAAGATGCAGAAAGAAGAGGACAAAGACAGCCGAACCTCAGCAGTAGCCTGTTTTTTACAACGGAGGAACTAGGGGTTTTTGATACCTTTTTCAGACAATTCTATTGCGTCCTACAAGTGTTACTATGGTATTGCTAACATATATTGTGTTGAGGTCTTCATTTTTATAATAGGCAGCAAACATTCCTGCAGTGCAGTTTCTTAGGGATTTTAGTACCTAATCTCTTATCTGAAGTATGGTTTTTACCAATGTTTTCTACAGCTCCCCAGTCCTTGATTAAAATAATACAGAGTGGTATAACTTATGTTTTCATGCCTGTTATGTAACTAAAAAAGCCTATATTAAGATAATCCTATTGCTAACACCTGGCTGTGAGTCTTTTGGGTTTAGTTTTTTGGGGGTTTTTGAGTCAGAAAAGTTATTTTTCCCTTATTTGTTGTGAAATATTACCTGGGAAATGCTACACATGCCTTGCAAATGCAGTGCTATAGGGCAGAAGCAAGGAAGGAGTCAAGGCATTATCACTTCATCAAAATATAAAGACAATGGCTTTTATTAATAAAAGCTTATTACATACTTTTGTGCAGTTCAAGTTGAATAGTGCTGAACTGCCTTCTGCCACTAACAGTGCATGAATTTATTACTTGTTGCCCAGAGAAGCTGTGTCTGTCCCATTGCTGGCAGTGTTCAAAGCCAGGTTGAATGGGGCTTGGAGCAACCTGCTCTAGCAGAAGGTGTCCCTGCCCTGGCAGGAGGTTGGAACTGGATGATCTCTAAGGTCCCTTCTAACCCAAACCATTCTGCGATTCTATGACATGTTCATCGATAATGCCTTTCATTTCAAGAAGCAGATTAATTTCTTGGTTCTTTGATTTTTACTTTTAAGATCATTCAGGTGATCACTTCCACCTTTAAATTGAGGTCTTCTCTGATGCTTGGGCTGTTTAAAATACAAGTTGTTTTCCTGAGATACTGGGAGACCGACAGCTGTACATGGAGCCCCAGCGTGTCTGCGTTCCTTTTGGTGTTGAACTGGCCTCTCCTGCAGGCTCCTGGTAAGATGAGAAGCTGGCAAAAAGCATAAAATGAAATTCATGTGTGGCTGGAAAAAAGATACAAGTGAAGTCTCAGACTCTTTATCTGGCGTCTCCAGTGCTGAAGGAGAGGTTTCTATCTCTTCGCTCAATTTAGACAGAGATTTTACTCCAGACATTTTTTTGCCCCTCACTGTGCAAAACCTGTCAGATCCTTTTCCTGACACTTTCTCCCCCATCAGTCCCTCAGAAAGACTTCAAAAGAGATTTTTTTCCCTATTGCAAAAGGAACCAGACACGGCCTTTCTCATTCACCCTGCATTTGAAGCATTGATAAGTAACATGTGGCTGGCTCCAAACTGGAGACTTTCCCAGCCATTTAAGACAACACTGTTAATAGTTAAGTTTTAAATGAAACTATAGGATTGTTCTCCTTTCTTTGCAATTACTCTTTTATGTAATATATCCCAAGAGTTTTGATTCTCTCCTGTCTGAAGCAGTCAGAATTCACTACTGTCTTTCTGATTAACACATATTGAAAAGAAATGTCAATTCTAAAAACTTTTCCATATGGGAAGGGTTTCTTTATTCATAATCTGTGTCACTCTGTTTAAGCTGTAACTTTCTTTAATGCCTTTGGATCATCACTGTTCGGAACACTTATTGCAGGAGTGCCCTAGCAGAAAGAAAAACATTATTTTTAAAACTTGAGACTCAGTAAGAGGAGCCTGGAATGGAAATCCACTGTCCTGCATAATTGTTTAAACCTGCTACAGTTGTGCAAAGGTATGAACTGAGAGGCCTCTGCCATAAAATGGAGCTGGGACTTCATCTTCAAAGACAGGGTATGCCTAAGGACAGCCTCTGGTCCTTTTAATACGAGTAGAGCTCACTTGAAAGGCAAGGCTGCAGATGAGGAAGAATGTAACCTGGGGGTTTATGAGCTTATTCAGTAAACTCCAATTTGGTGCATCGCATTATTGCTGGGAGAACACAGTAAAACAACTGCCTTTTTATTTCCTGCTCTGCCTAAGGAACAGTTTAAAGCAAATGGTATAAAAATACAGGAAGATGGAAGATTAATATAAATCTGTGTTCAAATATACCACCTGAATTGATTTTTCTTTTAAAATAATAATAAAGCCCCCAAGCTCTCCCTGAAATACAGAGACTGGCTGCATTATCCCCCAACTATTTAACCTGGTTAAGTCAAATTCAGTGTTGGCTCTTAGCTGCTGGGCAAGCTGCACTCCCTGCAGCTTCTGTTGTCCCACGTGTGAGGAGAGCTCAGACCCTGAATATTCAAGGGACCTGTTGGGGCCATTTTCTAAAACCATCTCACTAAACTCTAAGTAGATTCAGCAAGTTTATAAAGTTGATTTTGGTTGGTTTTTTCTCCAGTGCCTTTCTGTGATATGAAACACATTTCTACACCCCATTTAGCATTACTTATTTGGCTAGAAATTAGACTTTTAAAATCCCCTTACACACAGTATTGTGAAAGAGGTGAAGGTAGGGCAGAGTAAGACAGTTACCAAAGTAGTTTTGCATATTACCAAAGTAGAATTGACAAAAAAATTTGTCCCTATCCTACTTAAAGTGTCAGTCCTTACTGTCCCATTTCCCAGCATGTGCACACACACGTGGTACTGGGACATATCTGTTTTTCAGCACTGGAGAGGATTGTGTTTCTAACCAGGCTGCTGTAGTTTTGGTGCTTTTGAGCCCCTGAGCTTTCTAAGCCTAGAGGGAGGCTAGATGTTTGTGGGACTATTTTAAGCATGCTCTTAAAAGCTTCCTTCCCCACCCCTCAATGCATCTTTCAACACGTTTGTCTCCATTTTCCTGCCAGCCCTCAACCTTTAAGTCCAGCAAGGAGGAATTGGAATGAACATTGGCTCAAAATCCATTTTGAGAGTGCACCCCTTCCTAGGACTATGCAAGTAAAACTGTTCAATAGGTGTTTATTTCTGCATATATTGCATTTTGTGCAAATATGGAGAGATTGTATTCCCTGTCTTCTGTCAGCCATCAGTCCTGACAGAACCACACTTTAACATTCTACAGGCATGAGATCCTTTACTGGGGTCTTTATTGTCCCCTCTGATCCTCAGGGTCAGGGTGAAGTTTCTTATTTTGGTCAGGTTTTTAATTGGGACCATTTAAGTCACCCAGGTGGGGCTCTTCAAACATCAGTGAGTCTGCATAATCCTGTCTGCATGAATGATGAAGCAGAACATGGGATATAAGTGTATTTCTGCCTTAAATGCCTGTTCCCAGTAAATATTCATAAAAAGAAGTTGGTCTAGCAGTCTGATAGCAAAACCGAAGTTAAACACACAGCTGAGCTCATGCACATTTCATAGAATCATGTAACTTGATATACTTGGTTCTCCAGAGTGGATCAGTTTGAAGCTTTTTTTGTTCCTAGCATGGGAAGTTTCAATGCAGAAAAGTCTGTCTTTGACTTAATCTTCTCACTAAATATTTACAGTTGCAGACAGTAATATTTGTTCATGCAATATCTGCATTCTGCATTTTCTCATATTGGAAAAAGATCACTACATTCATCATGAAGACTACTGCATTTTTCTGGAGGCTTTCATTTGTGGAACTTTTTCTTTCCTGTTGAGGTAAAGAGACTTTCTGGAGCTCAGTTCCTGTTTGCATGGCTCGTCTCAACCTTGTCCTGTACTGGACGTGACGGTTGTGCTGTACCTCCTCCACCTCTTCAGCTTTCCCTGCTGGTGGTAGTGCTTGTGCTGCACTGTGACCACTTGCATCAAAGCACTGGAATTCTGCCCAGATGCTCATAAACAAATGAACTACAATGTGGGATGTATATTGTGCAAGCTAAAGTAATCAAAGAGAATATTAAAAAAGAGATAAAAGGAGATCCTGTTCAACATTTTTACAGTTGTTGCCTTTCTCCCAAAAAACCACTTGCTTTTTGTGTAGCTCTTGTTGCTTTATTACATATGTGAAAGGGTTTTGTGGTTGTTGATTGTGTTTTTAATTATTATTTAAAAATCAATCATTTTCAACATAGATTGCTATTATAAAATAGAACCTGGTTATCTGTAGCCTCAGTACCAAGCTGATGATTGCTTGTCTCACAAGAGCCAAACCCAAAGTTTCTCTGGCATGCTCAGAATAAGCTTGAGCACTTGCACTGCTTCTCTCTGTGATGGAAAGCTGGAGGAGGAGAACCCAGAGGTTGAGGGTGAGGAAGCTTTTAAAGTAAAGCAGGGAATCATCACACTAGGATACATGCAGAATTGCTGCTACTTCTGTGATCTATAGTAGTAAGGAAGGCTTATCCAAATTCACTCAGCCTTTTAAAATGGGAATAGAGCACTTGAAGCAAAGACTCTGCTTCCACAGGCATGCTGTTAATCCCTGGGTTTGAGCAGGATTTCTGTAGATACTACTTCTGTTAGGAGAGAGACATTCAGGGTTTCCCAGCCAGCGTATCTTTTGAAGGCATTAGTTTAATTATGTTAAAATCCTGAATTATTGGTGTCCTTTTCTTTCTGTGTTCTCATGAGGGCCTGGAACGTGTTGAAGGGTGTTGGATTGCTCTTCACAGTTTTCCCTTTCCGATGCCCCTATCGTGGAAACAGTTTGCTGGCAGCAGATAAGTTTCTGTATCTCGTTGCCTGTCAAATTCCTCAGTCCCTGTGATAAAGCAGTTTCACGCGAGGCAGGAGGAGGAAGAGGACAGCATTCATGTAAAGTCTCTCATTTTAGCAGGGTTGGAAGAGCTTGGTGTGTATCTCCAAAGGGAATTACAGGGGGTGGGTGCTGCCAAGCACAGAAGTGCTGGAGCTCACCAAATAAACCCTTGTCCTTTTCCAGTTGACACAAGTAAGCTGCTAAAAGTTAGTAGTACAGCTTGTGTTATCAAATCCTGTTAATTGTGAATTAATGAAGAGCAGCTCTGCAAAAAAGAGTTGATAGAATTATTTGCAAGCTTGTGACATGATGATCAGATTTTCAGCTCTTTCTATGTGATGCTGGAATTAAAACACTGATTCAGAATTACAGACTGACATATTTTAAACCAGTAAGCTTATAATACAAGAGAACAGACATAGCTTAAAGATTCTTTCCAAAAGGCAAAATCATTCTATTCTGCCAGCTCTAGAACTGTTAATAAATGGGTTTAAATGTGTCACCCTACCTCTACCACGATGTACTTAATATTTTAAATTGCTCCTTATCTTAGGAGTAAGGCTGGCCTTGATGGTTTAAAAATGCTGAATCTTTGTGAGCACAAAAAGGAATGTAGCTAGATGTGTATCAGCTCAACTCTGTGTCTTTACCATGGAGATTGTTGGGGTTTTATCCAGCTTAGTCTGGCTTGCCTTTGTTCATACGGTGAGTGCAGTAAATGAGGAATAAATGTTTGAAAATTGTACTTTTTCCGAAGTAGTTACAAGCCTTAAAACTCTCTTCCACTCAATACTGACTTAATAATTTCAACAACAGGCTGTGCTTTTAGGTTTTTTTCCCCATCCCTTCACTCACTGAAGTGTATTCAGTAATGATACCTCCTTAGCAATTGTTGATACTCAGAAAGTCAGTTTAATAAACACACAGCTTTTTGTTTCCCCTTTGCTGAGACTGGATTTACTTCCTAACAGTTCAGTTCTAGTAGCATGAGGGGTTTCTGTCTGCTAATGACCAGTGACTCTTCACAGAAAAGAATCTGTTAAATGTGGAACTAGTTTTAAGCTTTGGCTTAGCTGTGCACCTTGCCATGGCAGGTTGAAACAATGTGAGTCGAGTTATTTGCAGCTGACGCTCTCTTAATCCTTTTCCTTCTAAAGGGCTTATGCTGTTAACTGAAACTTCGCAACATCACAGTCTTTGCTGGTTATCAGTGTGGAGTGCTAGGAAACGTGATTTGTTTTGTGTCATCTTTAGGCTGAGGAGAGTTTGGGTTGCAAGGGGTTGCGGGTAAAACAATCTCTGACATAGTGTGAGTGCGAGGGACTTGTTCAAGCTCTACATTCAGGATCTGTTTTCAGTGGGCAACAGTTGCTGCTGTTGCCGGGTTTCTTCATCTTAATGTAGAGATATGTGGGGTTTCATGTCAAACAGTTTGGTTTGAAGCTTGTCTATTCAAGTAATTAAAGCAACCTATAACTGGTTCTCTTAATTTTAAGTTCAATTTATCCATGTTTCTGGATTAACAGTAGTGTAGCTACACAGATCAGTGAGTGATGGTTGCCGAACCAAATGCATTTATTCTTAGCTAACAGTCTTTAAATGATCTCGTGCCATCCTTACAATTATATTTGACACAGGCTGTAACTTCAGATTGAGTTTGTTCTTCTAAAAAGCTAAAGCAGTCAAGCCCCCCGGATATTACAGTCTAACAACAAACCAACCCCCTTTGTTTGCATTCTGTTTGCAGTCTTTGAACAAGTGTTCCTTAAAAATGAGGAATTATGAAACACATGGTATTACGAAACATAACTGTAGCTCAGAAGAGTTCCAGTCCTGGTTGTTATATGCTGAGCAAATTGCCTTGACGTTTGGAGCAGTAACCTACCACCATGAAGATATTGGAGTTGATTTCATGAGTGTTTTCAAAGGAGGAAGCCTGTTGATGCCAGTCATAAGCTTGTAGAAGGCAGTCACTTCAGTGTCACTTTCAGTATGGTGGCCTATGGGGTCCAGGATGGCAAAGCTGGTTCTTTACCTGGCTCTCAGTCAGTATGTTTGTATGGTCGAACTGAAAGTTCACTGATAGCATCTGAGCCAGGGAGCTGAATGATGCAGTTCACATGCCAGTCTTCTGCCTTTGCTAGTCATAAAAGTGAGAATACTTGTTATAAGGGAGTTGAGGCTTGCAGGTGAATTAGAAGCTGGATAAAACATATACCATCTATCAAAGACATCCAACTTTTTGTTGTGGCTGTTGATACTTTTTAAGAGGGAAAGAGAGTTTTATAACAGAGTTAAGGGATCCCTTAGAAACAAGGGGGCATCTTTCAAAAGCTGAAGCTTTCTCCGAAGAAAATAGAAAGGAGGAAAAAAAAACCCTCTCACAAATTAAATTTTAAAGTATAAGAAGTCTGCTCAGAAGATATTCTGAGAAACAATTTGCTAAAGATATGGGAGCCTTCAGTAAGTCATTTGAATTGAATCATTTCAAGTACATCAGAAATGGACGTTTTTCCAGACAGACTGGGGAGCTGATAGATGACTGAAGTGTAAAAGAAGTGCTCAGCGAAGATAAGGTGCAGAATGAAAGCTCAATCATTCGTATCCAAGTTGACTTTCCTGAGAGATTGTAATGCAGGAGCCTCGCTTCATAGGTGCTATTTTGAGCATTGGTCTGAAATTGAAATGTTGGTAGAAAAGATATTTAAACCTAAAAGAGAGTAGCAAACTGCCAGGAGCAGATAACGTTTGCCCAAAAGATCTTGGGGTAACTGCACGCGACAGCACTGATCTGGGATCTGTTACTTCAAACTGCTGCAGGATCAGAGGCAGGAAAATAGGCAAACACGATTTTAATGTATTAAAAGCATTCCAGAAATAGTCAGGGTACCACAGGACAGCAGGTCTGTACAGGCAAGTTGGTATGTTTCAGTAGGAACAAAGACCTTGGAATTGGTAAACACAGCATTTATCTCATGGGTTGGGGGAAGGTGCACATGTGCATTTCAGATAGATGGGCTTTAGCCTTATGGTGGGACATAGAGTTAACTGGTGTCAGATGCAAAAAACACAATCATTTGTTCTGTAATCATACAGGTAAGTATATTTTTCACAAAGTTATAACCTAGAAACAGTGTGCTACAGTGCAATGCAGGGGATAACTAGATGTCAATAAATAATTGGATCATAAAAACTAGTGGACTGACATTAACCCCATTGCATCAAGTGTACTAAATAACCTGTATGAAGTCAAAATCTGTGACTCACAGTGTATATTAATTTACATGTGAATGTTTGTTCAGTTCTGGTCAAGTTCTGACCACAAGATGCAAATGATGTTTACTTTGTGGTGTATGTGGCATGGTCAGTAAGTAGACTGCTATGGATTCTGCCAAGTCTGAATTTTCTCCCATCTTCATATGCAATTGGCACAAATCAGACTGAATGTGTGTGACTTTTACACTGCTGGTAACACACACTTCCTGATAAGAGGATACATAATGAATAAGGTACAGTGTTATCCTGGCATCAGATACAAGGGTTGAGGAAAAAAGGTGGGGGTTTTTTTGACTAATAGTGGCTTCATACAAGTTATTCCTTGGATACAACCTCTTCAAGGTGTCTAGCCACATGCAGGCCAAATACGGTTTAAGTTTCTTCAATGTAAAAAGTTTGCATTGGAATAAAACATCAGGTTTTTTCCTACTAGTTCATCATAAGCATATGAATTCATGACCTGAATGAGGAAATGGGCATTTTATGCACTTCACTTTTTCTACAAAAGAGAAAAATACCTAATTAAAAGAGCTGTTTGATAACACTTGTTTCAATGATGTCTCCCTTGAAGGAGTAAACAGTTGCGCAAAGCAGTAAGGCTGTGTGCTGTGAGGATTGTTTTGTTTTCACCTATTTATCATGCTAAGCAGGAAGAACTTGCATTTCACCAGTTTGTATAAAGTTGCTGATGACCTCTGGATTCTTGAAAATAAGTAACTGTGGGGAAAAAACCCTTAATACCGATTTGTGTAAAAAAAATTTTAATACCCTAATGACTGTGAAATAGCTTTAAAGTGAAACAGATTTACTAGAACAGCCAAAACTTTTTCTGCATCTGTCAGCTGTGTACTAATTTTATAGCCAAGAACTATAAAATATGAGGAAAGGTTACCAAAAAGCTCAGGTTACAGCCATGGAAACATTTTCTTTGACTGAATCTGGCTTTGGGGAGGTAGGCTGTAGATAAATTCATGCTATTTTTTTTCAAGGATAAAACATCAAGTTTGCACCATTGTTGTTTTGCACACATTGTGTCATATGGAAGAAAGCATCTGTTTGTAGGTGGGTACTGATACGCTTTTGTGACTTGGAAAAGTATTCAGAAATCATCTTCACCATAACTTACAAAGCTGTGTGTTTGCCATGAATCATGCCAATTCCACCCCAGATCATCTAGCTGTCGTACAAGGAGGTGAGCTTAAATTAGCTTTTACCAAACACATTTCAGTGGAGTGCATTCAATACATTCCACTGCAGTGAACTCCATGTTACAGTGAGTATAGCAAGGGGCCTGTAGCGGGCTGATGGGTATTGGGGGGTGGTTGGAGCTTTAACTCAGTTTTCAGTATGAACTGGTAAAGGATTTCTAGTGTGAAGGAGGACTTTGCTTATTTACCTGTCATACCAACATTGAAATGCACAGGCTTAGTATCACATTCATGTCCAGAAGTGTGAGTTGTGTAATGCGTTTGCTAACTTTTTGGCTCATTTTTCTTTCATGATGGCAATAATAAAATGCAGAAGACAGTCTTAGTACAGTAGCTTTGAGCATTTACTGGGAGAGGGAGGGGAAATATTATCATTGCTTTTGATCTCTTTTATGGGATTTGTTAAACACCATTTTCTCTTAAATTTGTTTGCTTTATAGTAGTCTCCATGGACATATATTTTCCTAGTTAAGTAAATTTGTATTTTGATCACAAACTAAATAAAATTCAAATCTCCTATGTTTCCCTCATTCCTCCTCCCTTCATATTTCCTCCTGCTCTATTCGCTGCATGTTGAGGGGCTTTATGTTTTTTAAGGAATTGGACATGTATTTTCACTTAACGCTTGTTATGTTAGCAGCTCCTGCACTTGGTATTCCGAAAGCTTGTTTGTGCCTGGTGGCATATTCTCACAGCATATTTTAGTCTACACTCACGCTGCTGCTGCCAGATCTTGGTATTTGCTTGGTACTGCTAAGTACTCGTTTTATACTGTGTTATATCGTGGTGCAGAATATCAGTATGTGATATGGCTTGTTGACTGGAGCAGCGTGAAAGACCCCCTTGCCTCTGAAGTTAGAGAGATGCTTAGAAAAATGTACTACCTGTCGTGCTGTGTGAATGGCAAGATTTTGATGAGTAGCCTTTTGCTTTTAAATCCATTGTTTGCCATTTTTTTCCCCCCTTGGTATCTAAAATAGCGGTTATCTTGTCTTGTGTGTTTCCTCAGTCTTGCATGTAGCTTGCAAGTGGTTTTGAGCAGCATGTGTCTTGCATAACTTGAGATGTCTGCAATATGGATGTCTGCTTATGAATTATATGCCTCTGTTGTAATCGCTGCAAGTCTACAGTGCAGCCAGTGGAGTCTAGAAAACGATTTGCTCCATCCTAGAGAGACTTCAATTAGACAATCCAAATGGAAATAGCTGAAGTTAAGCAAAAAGAATTACACTCTAGGATCTAATGATTTCACAAACACCAATGTTGAATATGAAGATGTTAAGTTTCAGTAGTTCATACACAGTATGAATGATAAATGAAACCCATTACTTTAGGACTTAGGAATTTTCTTTTCAGACTGGGAACTTTTAGACATTGAGCAACTTTGCTCTTGATTCAAATTCTGGAGAAAGAAAAGCTTAAATCATCCCAAGTGACTCATAGATTATTTAACAGTAAAGTATGAACTCCTCTTGCAAGTTCAGATGGGCACTATTTATCCTTAACCATCACGTAACGTTAATATTTCTAGGCACTATCACACTCCTTCCCATATATCAGTCAGTATTCAAGGTATGTGATAAGTATTGCCTGCTTGTTTGCTGGTACTTTCTCAGCATGAATAAGGGAAACTTCCTCATGTTATTACTGAATGTGAAAACTAGAGGTTTTCTAAACCCCTTTTGCATTCTTCTAGTGTAAAATTCTTTGCTGTGTAGCAACTCTGAGAGCTAGGCACCACTTAAAACCTCACTACTACTCGCCTGTTAGTCTATTTTGGGATGTAAGTGGTGCACAGGCTTCGTGCACTTTCTGCATCTGAGTTTTAGTCTGAGTCACTTGAATCTCCAGCTTGAAGCCTCATGCCTAAATCTAAATGGTAAATCCTTAAAAGCAGACAGATTGTGTCCTAGAAATAAATACCAGACCTTCCCTGCTTTTAAGCAACTCATAGATCGTGGATAGGTTTGCTGCACAAGAAAGAAGTTTGCTCTGGAGAACTAAAAAGAGAAAAACTGCTCAGCAAACAGTTGTGTTTAGTTGGCCAGTTGACATGCATACACCTGCAAGATTCACTTGAAGGACTTCCGTTTGTAGTTACTGATGCAGTGAAATTTACTCTGTCGGCACTTTCAACATCATCAGTGTTTTCACGGCCTTCTAGCAAAATATTGCTGAAAACTGAGCCTGAGAAACAATTCTGAAATCGATAACTACTGTTTTAATAGCCATTATAGGAAGTAGGTTACGGTGAGAGTCATTTCTAAGCTACAGCTTACTGTCACCATTCCTTAGTTTGCTGAAATACCTTAGATTTTGCAGCAGGTCTAATAAAGCCTTTAATTCCTCTGGGATTTTTAGATTAAAAACTTCTGTGTTTTGCTGCTTAAGTACAGTTTTGCCTCATATGGCCTAATATTTAGAATAAGTAATATATTTAGCAATATATAAGTAGTAGTAGTAGTATCGCAGCATTAATGTGAAATGAACTGAGCCCTGGAGAGCTGACCTATCTGCCTTGGAGGTCTTGGCATTGCTCAGAGAAACTATTCCTATGTGCCCTTGCTTCCACCTCCTTTCCCCCATGACTTCTCCCACGACGTAAAACTGGATTGTTCATATACAGAAACTCTCTGTGTATGTTTCTAATATGTGGGAAAGTCGGGTTTTGCTGTGATAGGCAGTAAGAAATGTAAGAAATCACCTCCCAATGGATTTGCCCTCTGTGGAGCAGCTAGAAGTGAAATTACAGGAAGAATGATGAGAGCTGTTCCTGCTTTCAGGCAGCAGTGGAACTATTCATGCAACAATACAATGAGATTACTTGCAGCCTAAAGTGTGCTGTACTTCTGATTTAAAAAAGTTGTGCTGCTTCTGTTTACCTATTGTTGAGTCATTGATTCCTAGGGAGTAAAAAGAGAAGGTATTTTAAACCACTTGCACAAATTCATACTTTCCGGGCAGCTTCAGGGTTTTGTATTTACTTTCCTTGGAAAACTGAATATACTGTCCACTGGTTTTGCGTGACAACACCGCATGCTTGAGTAGGTGTAAAGATGATTCCAACCTTCCAGAAGCATAGGTCTAAACTTGAGATCTGCATTTTAAAAGGTAATGTTTAAATATTTCACCAATCTTTGCTAAAAGAGTATTGATTTCACATTTGTTTCATTACTGGATGGACGCAGTATCACAGCCTTACTTCTGGAGAGTGTTTTTCTTTCACACACTGGACAAGCCTGCAGTTTTAACAGACCCTGTTTGTTCAGTAAGATACACAAGATGGGTACTTCAGCATGGCTTTTGTAAAGGGAATAGTCCCTTAATAGTTACTTTTTACCTTAGGAACTGGTCTTGAAAATGGTCAAATGCAAATATTTTTTTATTAGTGTTATTTTTATGAATACCTATGCACTTTGAGCTGTTGCCCCTCGATGAGTGGTCCAGCAAATCAAAAGTGACCCGCTATTACTAAAGATCAAAGGAGCACTTTTTAACTGGTGATGGAGCTGAAGAAAGAAATGCCAGTAATATATATTAGAAGAGTCTTGCTGTGCGTGACTTTACCCAGAAAAAAGGAATCCATATGGATAACTTGGAATTTTTAGGTGGGGGCAGGCTTGAGTTAAGGGAGGAAAAAAAATATGTTGTTTTGGGGTGTTTTTTTAAAAGGTTAGAGGGGAAAAGATGAGCTGTGCATGTAGCCTGGTCGGTTTATTCCAGAATTGGATGAAATTTCCAGGCACTCAGAGGGGCAGGGTTTGTAGATTTTCCTGATTGCATAGAATCATAGAATAGTTAGAGTTGGAAATGACCTTAAGATCATCAAATTCCAACCCCCCTGCCCTGGGCAGGGACACCTCACACTAAACCATGTCACCCAAAACTCAATCCAACCTGGCCTTGAACACTGCCAGGGATGGAGCATTCACAGCTTCCTTGGGCAATCCATTCCGGTGCCTCACCACCCTTACAGTAAAGAACTTCTTCCTTATATCCAATCTAAACTTCCCCTGTTCAAGTTTGAACCTGTTACCCCTTGTCCTATCACTACAGTCCCTAATGAAGAGTCCTTCCCCAGCATTCTTATAGGCCCCCTTCAGATACTGGAAGGCTGCTATGAGGTTTTCACTCAGCCTTCTCTTCTCCAGGCTGAACAGCCCCAACTTTCTCAGCCATCTTCATATGGGAGGTGCTCCAGTCCCCTGATCATCCTTGTGGCCCTGCTCTGGGCTTGTTCAAACAGTTCCATGTCCATCTTGTGTTGAGGACAGCAGAACTGTACACAGTACTCCAAGTAGGGTTGTCATGGTTAAACTTCATGAGATTGGCATCAACCCACCTCACAAGCGTGTCAAGGGCCCTCTGGATGGCATTCCTTCCCTCCAGCGTATCAACCAAACCACACAGCTTGGTCTCATTGGCAAACTTGCTGAGGCCGCACTCAATCCCACTGCCAACAAAGATGTTGAACAAGACTGATCCCAACACCGATCCCTGAGGGACACCACTCGTTACTGGTCTCCAGCTGGACATTGAGTCATTGACCACAGCTCTTTGCATGTGGCCATCCAGCCAGTTCTTTATCCACTGAGTGGTCCACCTATCAAATTGATGTCTCCCTAATTTAGAGACAAGGATGTCATGCAGGACAGTGTCGAATGCTCTGCACAAGTCCAGGTAGATGACGTCAACTGCTCTACCCCTGTCCATCAGTTCTGTAGCCCCATCCTAGAAGGCCACCAAATTGGTCAGGCAGGATTTCCCCTTAGTGAAGCCGTGCTGGCTGTCACCAACCACCTTGTTGTTTTTCATGTGCCTTAGCATGCCTTCCAGGAGAATCTGCTCCAAGGTTCTGCCAGGCGCAGAGGTGAGACTGACTGCTCTGTAGTTCCCTGGGTCATCCATTTTCCCCTTCTTGAAAATGGGGGACATATTTCCCTTTTTCCAGTCGTCAGGAACTTCACCTGACTGCCATGATTTTTCAAATACAATGGACAGTGGCTTAGCAGCTTCATTCGCCAGCTCCTTCAGGACCTGTGGATGGATTTCATCAGGTCCCATGGACTTGTGCACATTCAGGTTCTTAAGATGGTCTCGAACCAGATCCTCTCCTTCCGTGGGGCCTAAGGTCTTCATTCTCACAGTCCCTGTGCCTGCCTTCCAAGACTTGGGTGGTGTGGTCAGAGCATTTGCTAGTGAAGACTGAGGCAAAGAAGTCATGAAGAACCTCAGCCTTCTCCAAATCCAGGGTAGCCAGTTCTTCTGATGGCTTCCGGAGAGGGCCCATGTTGTCCCTAGTCTGTCTTTTATTTGCAATGTAACTATAGAATCTGTTCCTGTTATCTTCCACATCCCTAGCCAAGTTTAATTCTAAGTGGGCCTTAGCTTTCCTAACCTGGTCTCTAGCTTCCCGGACAATATCCCTGCATTCTTCCCAGGCCGCCTGTCCTTGCTTTCACCTTTTATAAGCCTCTTTTTTCCTTCAGATTTTCCTCAGCAGCTCCTTATCCATCCAAGATCTCCTGGCCCTCCTGCTGCACTTCCTCCTAGTTGGGATGCAACAGTCCTGAGCTTGTAGCAGGTGATCCTTGAATATCAGCCAACAGTCTTGGGCACCCCTGCCCTCTAGGGCTGTATCCATGGAACCTTACTAAGCAGGTTCCTGAAGAGGCCAACGTCTGCCCTCTTGAAGTCCAGGGCAATGAGCTTGCTGCACGCTCTTCTCACTGTCCTGAGGATCTCAAACTCGACCACCTCCTGATGGCTACAACCAAGGCTGTCCTGGAGCGTCACATTTCCAACCAGCCGTTCCCTGTTGGTGAGCACGAGGTCAAGCATGGCACCTCTCCTTGTCAGCTCCTCTATTACTTGCAGAAGGAAATTGTCTTCGACACAATTGAAGAACCTCCTGGATTGTTTGTGCTGGGCCCTACCATCCCTCCAACAGATATCAGGGTGGTTGAAGTCCCCCAAGGGAACAAAGGCCTGTGAGCGTGACGTAAAATGCTGTTTCTTATAAAAAGGACATGGCTCACTGTCAGCAATTTTGTATGTCTGATTCTCCTTTGGCTTAGTTTAAACAGGCTCTAATTATTAGGCACTTCCTTTGAATAATGGAAAAGATTGCTACAAATATTATCACAACTGTTAGTAATGCTGTATAAAAATAGTTTCTTTTTTAAGGTTCTGATTTATTTTATATGCACAGTCATTTAGAAAACCATTTCAACATCTGCATGAAATAGAGTAGAAAATTTATCAAAAAGTTGTCTCAACTGCTCCTTTATAGCAAACATGGGCTATTCTGGAAAAGTAACTGAAATCCATGAATATCTGGCACCTGGAGCACCTCCTGCCCTCCTTCTGCACTGACCTTGGTGTCTGCAGGGCTGTTTCTCTCACATATTCTCACTCCTCTCTCCAGCTGCAATTGCCCTTGCACAGTAACTTTCCCCTCTGCTTAACTATGTTATCCCAGAGCTGTTACCACAGTCATTGATGGACCTGGCCTTGCTCAGCAGCAGGTCTGTCTTATAGCTGGCTGGCACTGGCTCCATCAGACATGGGGGAAGTTTCTCGCAGCTGCTTACAGAAGCCAACCCTGTAGCCCCCCGGCAACCAAAACCTTGCCTTGCAAATACAATACAAAGGGATAGGTATGGACCAGCTGTTCACTCTCTTCCAGTACAAGACCTGAGGAAAGGAGAAGCATTAAATGGATCCAGGAGGAACCAAGACTGAAGCAACAAAAGAAAGAGCATCTTTATGGCTCTTGATCACATATATATATATATGAAAATATGCAAATAAACTGAATTTTGTGGCCTGTGAACCCATGCTGAATTTTTTGCAAGGCCATAATCCTGAACCTGCAAAATGTCTGACAATTTTGTATTTCTTAGAAAATGAAGAGCCATATGACATATAAGCTTGTCACAATTATTTCTTTTATTCTGAACAACAGCTTGATCTACATTTATTTCAGTTTCAGACTGTGCCTCACCTAATTTTTTTTTAGACTGATTCAAAACTTCTTCAAATTTATTACATTCTTTGGAAAGACAGTGTCAAGTTACAGCTTACTTTATACTTCTGACCTTCAGTCTTTTATGAACTGCTGACTTGCAAAAATAGTTAACCAAATAGCGTATCTATCTAGAGCTGTTTGTATAGAGACATGTTTGTTCATTAACTTTACTGAGCTCTTACATAGTTTTGCGATTTGTGTGCTTCAACTTCCTCGTTATTCATGCCTGAGATAGATATTTAAGGCAGGACCAGATCTGGTAGCATAGTCTACATCTGTTGTAATGTAAATATAGCTCAAGAATTTAATTCTGTTTCCCTGAATGAGTTATAAAGGAATTAGGCATATCACAAAGTGAACAGAACATACATACGTGTTAAGGTAGATCTTACCTTTCTTTATAGAGGAGGGTTTATGCACACCAGTCCTTGTTTCTTCATGTGGTCATCAGATTTTTTTCCTAAGGGTCATATGCTACTAGCCTTATCTACTCCATCAATATCCTATTCGTCATGATCTAGGATGTTCAGATGCAGTCCTAAATTTGGATGTAAAGGCTTTAATTCAGTGTATGAGGCTAACCAAGAAAAGGACTAAGCACACATGTCAGTCCTGTGCTTTGCTTCTGAAAAGAAAGACAGTATAAACAAACAAAAAACTCCTCTGAGCTATGGACTTAATCCTGCAGAAATTTTTCAGGAAGCAAAAGGGAGCTTACCTTTGAGAGAACTGCACTGGTCATGTTCCAGTCTGCAGCACATGTACATAGACATGACCTCATTGTCAGGAGAACACAGGCAATATGGCTGTAATGTTTAATCCTCTTGAATAAGCTATCTTAAAATGGCCAAAGTGTAGTAGACACAATTAAATGCTGTTTAATGCTTGTCTAGTGAAATCTTGGCATGTGTTGTGAGAGAAGAGGAGGAAGTGTCCATCTCTACCATCAATGACTGATAGCTTCTCTTCTGGATGTAAAGAATAACTTTTTAAAATTTCTTTTCCAAATCTGAAAATTGTCTGAGCAAAATGTTTTCAAAAGAAGTCTTATTTGGATACTTTTAAAATGCATGATCCAAAAGAAACAGTTATTTTTAAATCATGTTCTCTGTTCAAGGCATAAATGCATCTATGAATATGATACTTCTGAAGGCTTGTATTTCTGCTGGGAGTGAATATGTTGGCTCCAGATTGACATGTGGGGGTGAAGTGTTTGGTTCCCACAAATACACCGTGAGAGAGCAGTCTTTTAGTTCTTTTGCTTGAAAGACAGCCTGAATGTATGAGTTTGTTATTCAGTGTATGGGATGCGATACCTCTTCTGTCTAGGCTTTACGAACTCCTAGTTCAGTCACTATGAGTGCTCTAATGCAGTGAAGGACTAAGTGTGATTTACATACTAGTATTAATTTGCGTTATCTTTTTGACAGCTGTATTTATGTAAATATAATGCAAATGGGTTATCTTCCTTGTCAGTCAGTCCTACTCAGCATTGCTTGTTATTCCTTTGTAACACTGAAAATGAAAAATAAAAAAAATATTTAAAACAAGAATCACATTACATTGCTTAAATTCTCAGGCCAGGAAAATGCTGAAAATATACACCTAAAATTCTGAAAAATAATGTATTTTGGCTTTCTCTTGCCTCACAGAAGAAAATACTTCAGTTTTCTTCCTTAGACTCTGAAACAGTTGAGTGTCTCAGTGATTCCTCTAATTCTTCCCAGGAATGTTTAAACATCTATCAGATGGGTCCACTAAAATTAATGTTAAAAAATCTTCCTTATTTTTTTTCTTTAGCATCTGTGTCATTCGGAAAGGTCTAGGACAAGTATGATATCCTCTCAGTAGCTGATTACCCCTTTCTACTCTGAATTATCTACTGTATTTATTTGGGCCACTAATCTGATGTGGAAGAGGCATAACCTGGAGCCCAGAATAGAGCTCACCCAGCAAATGTGGGAATACTGAATAAGATGTTCCTTTTTCCAGAAGTCTTTCCATGTGCCTCATTTCGCAACATCATTTCTCTGACTTCTTCTGATGCAAATTTGAACTACGTATCTTAAAAGGCAGGCTTAATTATTGTTTAACTACAAAGAAATATTATAACAAGAACATTTTAATGGTTGTAATGTTTGACCATTTGGAGGGTATATTTCTGTAACATTAGTCAATTAATTTTAAAATTAATTTTATAGCAGACACCCTCTTTACACACAGCTTCATTGTTGAGTTTTTCTGTCAGGAATAAAACAAATTACAGCTTGAGGCATAGTACTCAAAATAAAAGCAGAGTCAGTGTGAATCCCACAAAATGTTGCTAGATTAAACATTTGAAACTGATATCAAAATATTGCAGAATTCAAGTAAAAGAAAATTTGCGTATTTCCATACTTTATCTTTCCCATCTACATCTAGTTTAGTGACAACAAAATTCTAGACAAACCTAGATTTGGAGCAAATGCTAAAATAAAATGTAACTCCTTGCTGAGTAAAATTTAGGAGCACTCAGTTTCCATTAGTTTAAGAGTCATGACTTTAAGTAACAGATGTCAGTATTGTTCCCCATTAATATCTATTGGTGAAGAAATATCTTATTCTAGTTGGCCTAGATGAGAAGAGCTAAATTTAGGTAGAATACTCACAAAATCTGAGTTGCAATATAGAATAAAAGTTCTGAGAAAGCACTTAGGAATTTCTTACTGTTAGTTGGAGAGAAGGATTGTCATAGCTTCTGCAAGGCTCCCTAACCTAAGAAGCAAGTCTGAATACCTCTATAAATATTTTCATACTTCTATACTTCAGAAAGAAACCAGAGATGAGTTGCACTGTATCTTCCCTGAAGAAAGACTGTGAAAACCAGGAAGTCTGGGTTTGTTTTTTCTTAAAATTTTATTTTGCTATATGCAATGAAATAAAATATTGTTATTATTGGGGGTTTTTTGCTTTGATGTTAGTGAGAATGTCCTGTGTTACCTGTATTTACAGGAGAGATACTATTAAAGTGTGCCCCACTCTCCCATTTTCCTGGGGCTACATGAGCTTCCCTGACCTGCTTTTTCGATTTACTAACATACCAGTTTCATGTGTAAGGTTTTCACTTTTATTTCCTACAAGATAATCACAGTTTGATGTGGCTTCTTTCCTCCACCCACCCACTTTGTGGAGAGTTCATCTTCTTTCATGGACTAAGTACAGAAACACTGATTTGAAGCTGCTTTGCACATTCTTTAATCAGCTTTTATTCTTTAGATTAGAAAAACACTCAATACACCTTATGCCCAATAGATGTCAGTGAAACACTGAAAATCCACCAACTTTGTTTATGTTTTTATGTTTAAATATCTTTTGCAGTGAAAATCATCAGCTACTGCCTATTGCTCCTCCTTAACAGCAGGCAAATTTACAATTCCTTTTGGATTCTGAGCTGCTATTTCATAGGAATCTGACATTTTCATATGCATCATAATCTAGTCTGCTCTCTCATTTTTTTAGGTAACTGTTTTCTCTGCTTCTGTTCCCCTTTTCTTAACTCTAGTCATTCAGAAAAGCCCATGCCTCTTTCCTCATTAGATGTTGATTGATGTTGGCAAGGTGATGGGAAATTCTTTCTTGTGCTTATCTCTTCATCAGAATAGCATAATCTCTTCAGTGTCTTCAGGATGGTGACCAGCTGAACTACTGAGTATATACAGAAGATCTTTCTGTCTTCCCCTGTCTGAGAAATATAGACGCTTGTACCATGTTACTTGAAGTTTTTGTATTAACTGCATAAAAAACGTAGGTTTTGCAGCAATCAAGGGAAAGAGTTGAGTTTGGTGTTTAGAGAAGGAAGGTTGTTTTTCACTGTTCTTAATATTCCAAGTGTCATTTGGTAGCAGTAGGAGTTTTCAGAAATATGTAGAGAAAATGATTTGTGTGTTGTTGACTGATTGTCTCCAAGAACCTTGCTGTTGCCTTTTTACCATGAGGCTTCATGCTAAAAACTGGTAATTTATTTGCACTTCAGAAAAAAGTGAGCTACAAAAAATGTCAATGTCCATTTTTATGATTGTGCTTTTAGTCTAGCAAGGTCTTGAAAGAAAAGTGTCATCAAAGCAGTATTTGCTATTTGAGAACTACCTGGAAGGGCAAAAGATGTGAAGTATTTCTAAAAGGATGCACATGACATCTAATAGCCAGAAAAACTACACACCCACTTTATAAACATACATATTTGTGCTGCACAACACAAATCTTTTTTCCACCCTTTGGAAAATGCATCTCTAATAAAGAATTTGTATTTATATTTTCATTTACCAAGAGAATTGCTTTATGGCTGCTTTCAGTAGTATGCAACATTTTCTCTAAAGATTTGAGGTTTTGTCTTCACTTGCTTCACATGGTTGGATAACTTTATAAAATCATATTCAAACACAGAAAAGCCCTTTTCAAGAACACTGGTATGAGGAGAAGCAAAGAGAAGATAGTCTGAAAAACTAAGCAGGGAACGTTCCTAAGTAATGATCTTACCTGTCACATACTGAAGTTCTCTCCAAGAGAAGATTGTTCTTACTGATTTCACTGGTTGACCTTGGTTATATCCATGAGTATTAAATTTAACATTTGTATTGTAATATGGAATACTTAAAGAGTAAATGATAGACAACGGTGTTTGGGATGTGCCACTGGTGGTGCATTGCACTGCTGTCTTTCTAGAAGTAAAAGTCCAAAATACAGGCATGACATTTTGTGGTCCCTGAAGTACAGCATCTATTCCACTTAGTTCCTAAAGACTGCAGCTTGCAATAGAGAGTCAGCTTTTTTGCTTTGGTAGTAAAAAAATTAATACAATTGACAATGCTTTTTTTTTTTTTTTTTGAACATCAGTTACCATGCAGTAATTTTTTCCTGACTTCAATATTCATATCTTTTTGGCCCATTCTTCTTTCCTCTAACAACATTATAATTGCTCAGTGGTTTGGATGGAGATGATACATCTTTGAATATCATGTCAAAGATCAGCATAAATAGCTCAAGGAACTGTTTTGGCATTGGATCAAAATTAACTTAAAAAAAATCTAAGCTTGTATTTATACAATAAACTGTGCTAAACAATGTAATTATGGTTCATCATGTCAACTTGAATAAACTTGAAAGGTTTCACTATTTTTAATGCTATTGTAAAAATGTACCAAAAGTGAAAAACTGAATACTGTGTATTTTCTATTGAACCACAAAAGAAGTCTAAGTCCAGATAATACTAAAGGTCTCATTTAAAAACCACAAAATCCTGAGAATTTAGAGTTAAGGCTAAAAATACAGTCTTAACTTGTTTTGTTGCAGTTAGGTATTGAAGCAGTGGAACTGCAATACCTACACAGAACAGGGTTAGTTAAGGATCCTAAACACAGTTTGAAAATATCCACAGACACAGCATTATATGTCGCCAGTCCCATTTATGGATACTGCTATATTAATGACACAATATTTGTTTTAGAGGCCACCAAATATCTTTGCCAGATTAAACATTTGTAATCTGGATCCAACTTTAATATACTCTTTCAAATGAGAAAGCCACAAACAGCTATAGGCAACATCAACACAGTCTCCCTCAATCTGTTAATTTGTCAGAATTACAGACAAGACAGAGCCAATAATAATAAGCACCTTCCATGAGGACATTAATTAGAATGCTAAAATAAAGAGACTCCTTGCTATGAACAAATCCAAGGTTAGTGTGCTGGAAGAAAATCCTATGCTATTTCAACAAAAGACTAGCAATAAACTGAGATCAGTATAAACTTCCTTCCTTCTTTTTATCCTGAGGTGCCCACGATCCATAACTTTTTAATACACCTGACCATCTTCTCTTTTTTCTCATTCAGTCATTGCATACGAGTGGATCTGATCACTTAAGTTTAGGACATAACTGTTATTAAAATGTCCCCTTCACTTCCTTAGGTGGAACTACAGCGAATATATTGTATTTTCTCTGTAGCCACTGGATTTGCCCTTGCAATTCCATGGGCTTTCAATGCCATGGCAATAAGATAAATGCAGAAGGAAGAGGAAAAGCAGTATGAAATAGAGCATCAATCTGAAGCAGCCTCGCCAGTGGAAACAATCTTGTGGCCAAGGACTACTAGCAGTGATGAGTGGACTAGATTAGTGAAACAAACTTGTGAGAACCAGCCATAACACTCATCTCAATGGTAACATAACTCATTTTCTGTGACACTCTTTCTTATTCCTTCCTGTATGGTTTTGACATTTCTGTCCTCTACTCCCATGGAAGGATTCTGCTGCAAAGGCAAAAGACTTTTCCCTGAAAATTAGCCTTTGTAACAAAAGGTTAAAAGTTGTGAGGTTATGATTGACTTTGTGGTTTCAAAATTGATATGCGTTTGGGTTTCATGCATGTAATGGCTTGAGTGTCTGTGTAGCAATATAGTAATTCTATGTGTGTCTTAGCAGACTGTACTTTACAGGCAAAGTCATCACCTGATGTAAATATTCAAGAGCCACAGGAAAGACCCTTTTATAAAAGGCAATAAGCAAACTAACACCAGATAGTATGCTGCTGTTTCCCATGAAAATTTGCACTGAGATAGCATAGGAATAAAAGAGAAACTCACCTGTATGGACTTTCTTGCAGTTTGCTTACTGATACACTATAGCTCAAAACTGAGCCAGTATAGTATTTTTATTGAACTCTTAAGGGTCTTCTCCAGCCTAAATGATTCTATGATCTTAATATTCTTATCTGTCAGAGATAGCTAGAAAGAATAAAGGGATAGGAGGATATAATTGTTAAAATGGTTGAAAGTAAGGGAAGTAAGAAGAAAATGGTTTGGGGAAATGGCTGGTGGGATAGAATGCTGGGGAAATTGTTTATGCAGAGAAATAAAGACTGAAGCTTGACAAGTGCACCATTTTCTAATATTCTGAGAAAGAGGGAAGAAAAGGAGAATGGGGAGAGAAGAAATGTACTTGCAGGATGCTACAAGAGAAACATTAATTCTGTCTTATTTAGCACATATCCAGAAATCTGTGAAAGCTCTTATGTTTGTGTAATGGTACACAAAACATCTGAAAGTGTAGTAAAGCATTTTGAGGTTTCTTTGGTAAAAAAAGCATTATGACCACAATAATAATTTGTCTGTCTCTGTGATTAAGCAAAGCAATGTCTCTATCTGCAAATTCACTGAGTTTTGGGATGTTCTGATTAAATGCTTTGCAGTCAGGGCCCAGGTCTTACAAGAAAACCTCCTTGGGGGGTGGGAAGAGGGGACTTGTTATGTTAAGCTAAGGGCACCCTGTTTTGCAGGGGTGAGGTTTTTATCAAAATTTACAGTAATAATCTTTTTCTCATGTTTCAACGGTAAAACAAACCTGCAGTCTTTATCATTTGGGCAGCATAAGATCCACAAATCCTGCTGTTTCTGCCTCACTCTGTAATATCTGTATATGGATGTCTGTGCCCTGTCAGTTCTCCAGACAGTACTGAACATGCTCCAACCCTGAACATACTCCAACCAGGGCAACTGAGTCCAGCAACTCGGAGCTGGCATACCTAGATGCAGGGACACTCTGTGAGTGTTATAATTACATGTCTCTGGTTTTAGACTACAGATTACTCAGCTGCTCTGGGTTGCATGATGAACGGGAGCATCTGGAAGAGCTCAGGATAGGCAGGTGCCTGAACAAGACCAATCAAAACCCTAAGACATGGGGGCTAACAGTTAAGAGCATTCAGAAGTAAGAGTGGATTTAGACAGAACCAGATGGAGAGACGCAGGACCTGCTAATGCTGAAGAGGGATTTATTTCCTTCTGAGACTTGCCAGGAACACTGAGTTAGGTAGGAAATTATAACCACAGTGGGCAGCAGGGAAGCAACTAGGCTAATAACCTGTGTTCAAATATAAAAAGATGCAAATCCTAACAAGATTCTTTTCAGCAAGGGAGTCAGTGCTACTAACCTGATGGCTCCTGCCTAGAAGTCCAGCCTGTAAACAGAGGAGCTACAAATATAACTTCTAAACCTAGCTTCTTAACCCTAAAATGAATAAGCTTCCTACAAAATGGAGTTTATTCTATTCCAGACAAGATTAGAGGCCTTATTTATTTTTTTGTTTATTAGAAAGCAGTTAAGTTTGGGAAAAATTTATGCTTGGAAGTAAGCCACTTAATAGTAAACTAATTTAAATTGTTCAGATCTGGGTTTTGGGGTTGAGAAATGTTTTTACAGTGTATAATAATCTGCATGCACACAATCCAAAATACGTTGCCACTGAAGTACCTGGGGTTTTTGGTTGGTTGCTTGGTTGTTTTACTGTAGTTTTACTTTATTAATAGACCCATAGCACGTACAACATATACCCCTTGAAAGATAACAGCTGGAGGCAATTGGATTGATTTAGAAAAGTATTTTTGAGTGTTGTTAAATTGATCTCTCTTCCAGAAAATATGTTTGAAGTATGGCACTCTTGAGAATCCTGATAGATTGGGAAATAAACCAACTAGTTTATAACTTTGCATCACATTTTTTCTACTTTTTGAGGAGCAAAAGATTAGCAAAATCAAACTTACTTTGATTAAGTGCTTTGAGCTCCAACACATGTTAAAATTGTGTATTAAAAAGCTATCTATACTTTTAAAACCACCTGTATGGAAAAAAACCTATAAAATAATCCCACTATTCTGTCTTGTTTCTTCATCCATAAAAGAAACTGGTTAGTGTACTTGTGTATGCCAGGTCATCTTAATCAGCATTTGTACATGGATAGCCAGCAATTGCAGAAAGTTGCAGAACATCCAGAGACTTGTACGAAAGCCTCTGCCTCTTCTGGTAAACCAGAAATGGACTCCAACAAACAAATATTTACTCAGATCTGTGAGTCACATATGCTTTGACTTGAAGTTACAGCTTCATCTTCAAGCCTGCGAAGCACATCCAGTTCATATTTACTAACTACAGCAGTCTGCTGTGTCTGCTCTTTCACTTTAGTCCTAAAGTAGAAGCTGTCTGACTGGATTCTATGTCTTTTTTATGCAGAGATATAAGAATCAGTTATGTTGAGAACTTGATGATGTCTATTTAAGAATGTAGCTAACTTTCCTAATATTCAGTATAAGGAAAAAGAGCAAGAGTTGGCCTGTTTGTTATTTTTGTGCCTGCTTTGAATTTGACATATTGTTGTACTCAGGGACTGATCCAACATCTACAGAAGTTAGTGGAAGCATTATGTTCTTTTTACATAACAGATGCTCTCAAATTACTTTATTTGTGATGTGTTAATATAAAATACTTTGTCTTCTGTCCAACAACAAACTTGAGAAAATTGCTATATGTAGGAACAAAATTCTTAAAACATGTCAAAAAGATAAAATTCATTAAAAGTATCTTTTCCAAGTCAATTAGCATTCACAGTTTTCAAAAGATTAGTAGTTTAAAATATTCAGATGGTTCAGAAGACACGACTGTGTTCACAGGGTATAATTTTTGATGATGTGGTATGACTGTTACTGTCTACAAGGTGTAATGATCTGTAACCACAGACAAACTGATCCCAGGATCATCAGCCAACCACAAACACAGTACTGGGATTTAAATGTGGCTTCCAAACCCACAAACCTCCACCCACTGAGCTAAAACAGCAACTCTACTAGATCAGCTAATAGAGAGGACTGATGAAGAAACACATGAGGAGGTGCATGATGTTTTCATTGCAGCACATGTGTACTTCAGTGATCACATCATTAGCAGGTACCAGAAGGCTAAGCAAAATAAAGGCTTCTCACACACAGACAGAGGCTGTACAGAGGGAAATCTATATTTGACAGCAGTCTTAGGATATGCTTGGTCCCTTTGTAAATAGACGAGTATTCTCCCTGGCTAGTGTCCTCTTTGGAGCCACTTCTCAGCCCTGCCTAATTCATAATGATTCACTGTTTTCTGTCTATGTAAAGGGAGGTGGAGTGCTGTGATAGAGCCAAATAAACAGGAAAGTAATAAATGTACTGCAGAAAATTAAAGGTTCAATAGGCAAAGCAATGAAGTTGCTAAACCCATGACTCTTATCTGAGGAAGGAAAAAAGAAAATAAAAAGAACAAAGCCTAAAAAGGGAGGAAGGGAGAAAGGATATAATTTTCATGAACCAAGAGATGTCATTATGTCATTCAGCATTATCAGCTCCAGCAATGAATTCCTTCCTTGTCAGGTTTCCATAAGAGCATATTAAAACTGCAGAAAACGAAATGTTTCATCTGGCTAGCCTTCACCAGGAGCCTTTGTCACACTCTTCAATTCACTTGTGTGGCTATTTTAATAAAGTTACCCAGAGACACAAATTACAAAACTTCAACACCAAGTTTGAAAATTAAATGAGGAGGAAGGTGAAAAACAAGTCAGCTTTGGTGGAAACTGAAAGAATGAAAAACTCACAACAGCTAAACAGAGCTTTGCAAGCTGGTCTTCAAGTACTTAAATGCTTTTTGTGATGAAATCTGTGAAGGATTTAGGATTCTTTCTGCCATAGTTCATTATATTTACAGACAATATAGTTTTTTAAAAAAGCAAATGATGACAACATACTGCAGAAATGTGATCAGCTGTAAATAACTGGGTTGAAAAAACACTGGAAATAAAAATCATCAAAGTATACTCACATACTCCCAGGATGTTTACAGTAAAATCTCTGTTCTCAAATGTTTTTAAATGAGTCTGTTCATCTTGTTTAATTAGCTCTGTGCTTAGTTTTGTTAAGAGAGGCCTGTGCTCCTCAGAGACATTTTTTTTTCCCAGAAAGCTTTCAACAAATTTCAGTGAAAGCCTCATAAAATTAACAAGTAAAAGCCAGATCTTCAATGGGTATAAAATATCAGACCTCTATTGATCCTGTCATTCTGGATCAGAAAGGAATTGAGCTAGTTCAGGAAGAACTACTGGGAAAAAAAATAAAAACAGCTCTAATGCCTGTTTTCTTCTCCATTCCAATCGTTTGCTTGCCTGCTAAATACTTATCTGACAATTAGATATTGACTGGTTACTCAAGTATGTAAATTCCAGAAAAACTTTTTTTCAAGTCAATACTGGCAGTCACAGAACCCATCTAGGACTACCAAAATTTAGCCTATGTTTCCATTACTAATGTTGCTATGGTACCAAAACCTTTTTACTAGGTATATACATATCTGCCTGTAATCTGACAGCAACAAACTGCAGAGTTCCTTTCTCATAGTTCAATTCCTCCAGGGCTCACAAAACGTGCATTCCTCCACTTCTCTCAAAATATAGTTTGATTTGGTAGATGATCATGCTTATCAACACCTACCCACATTCCCCGCTTCCCACATGTTCCCAAGCTAGCTGAAAGAGTAATTCCTGTTTTACTCGATAGGCCAGTCATTAAAAACTCTGGATGCTGTTAATATTTTTGATCCATCCTTCAACAGAAGTTTTTTTGTACTCCCAGAATATGACATGAACCACCAGGCTGTGGTATGTTCCAGAATGGTCTCTGTGTCGCTTTCTGTTGTCGCTTACATTGAATATCTAATTCTATGTTGAAGGAGAAAAGGCATAAAAAAGTGAGAATGATTGTCGAATGAGTTAAGAGATAGATACCCTGGAAAAGGCAGACTGGGACCCTTTACTTACTCAAATTATTTCTATAAAATGAAGCAGCTTCACCAAGGCTATAGTAAGGCCTTGCACTAAGTCATTGCATTAACACAGCATCCTAAGGCTAAGATTTTAAGCTCCATTCAGGCAAGGAAGTGCACTAGACTTTGAAGCTAGTCATCATACACAAAACAAGGACACTGAAAAGTGACATAGATATCTATTATTAAAACCATATCCTGATCTGGTTCTTTGGAAAGAATTGATCTGTTCATATTATCCACTCGGATTGAATGTCAACCAGAAAATTCTTGAGAGTTTATTATTTTGTCTCCAGTTTATATTTAGCAAGCGGGTCTGGCTTATGGAGTTAAAAAACTACTATTTTTGCTGATTTGTACCATTATAAAAATAGTCAATGTATTAATTTATTTTGGATTTTGTTTTCAAATACAAATCTCTAAATCATCAACTGAAAAACATGTACTAATATTTTGTATACATAGGGTAATATATTTAATGTGTGTATACTGTAACAAAATAGTCCCCCAAAACATTGGACAGAAGCATAAATTTTACTAGTGAAATAGTTCGGGTCATACTTTTCTTCTGGGTTAGCAGAGGAAATAACAACAAAAACATTCCTTTGAAAGTTTTGAATGATACCTGAGAAGTTCCAGGAATTTGCTATCATACACACTCAATATCTTCTGGAAGAAATATATAACATAAACCTGAGATGAAAATTGCTTGTCACTCAGGAGTGGTCACTGTCTGCTCCAGAGAGGCAATTAAGTGTACTAAATTCTACTTTTCTGACTGTTAAACCATAAAAATGTGATTATACAGCTCTTCATTAATGAGATACTGTTAGCTCAACATCATGGGAGGTTTGATTCCACTGATGGTTTCCTGTCCCTACATGAAGGATAGAGTTTTTTTAGTTGATGGAAGGGATTTTTTCCTTTTTTCCTTTAATGAACAGTGTTTATGATGTCCTTCTGCCAGCTCCAGGGAATGTAACAGCTACAGAGCAATGGCACAATCTCAAACAGAGGTGCTGGGTTATTATTACCAGAGACTGTCTTCTATTCAGCACTACAAATGGAGTTCCATGGTGGAATAGCTGGGCCTTTTCCATCTCTTGACTGCTGGACTTTACTCCAGTCTTGTGGTGAGAGGACAAGGCAATTGCTAAGGAGCTAATGATCTTGGAGGAAAGAGGAGGGGCCAGCAAAAAAAAAAAAAAAAAAAAGAGGAAATATTCAATTAACACCTATTTAGCTGTGATAATAATGCTCAGACATAATTATACTGTCTGGTGTTAGAGGTATATGTCTCATTAACAACGCTATATATATTTATGTATGTTTTGGCAAGGGAGACTGAATCTTGGAATTTTTCATAATGACAATCTTGCTGTTGTTACCTTCACTCTACATTCTTGTGATTGCACTTCATTCCAATATTTTCATGCCTTTTCTCCTCCTAAGAACTCTGTTGGAAATACAAGATTGTTTTGAAACCAACTGTTATTTTCCTTTGAAAATAAACATCTCTTTCATTTCTTGGTAGGGGACTTGCTTTGAGCTTACTCATGGTTTTCAAACTACTATTTCAGAGCACTTCAGGTCCAAGTTCTCCCTGTGCCTGCAGCTGATCCACAAAAAATGGAGTCCTTTAAAAGCTACATCAAAAACATGGAGCTTCAGATACAATTATGACTGATATGTTACAGCACATTTTCCCTGTAAATTCACAGGTGGTTAGACAGTCACCTTGATAGAGCTGAGCAGATGCTAAAGTGTCCCTATGCTCTTACTGTGATTTCCTACTTCTGTCTTTTGTGAAGGGTTTAATCAAGCCACTCACCTAATAAGCAACTAACTATGAGAGCAAACATCCAGGATAAGGTTTAGCATAAAACACTGATGTCATAGATAAAACTATCCTTGCTTTCATTTTGTCTCAAAGGTCCTGTAAAGAGTGTCATCTCGAATGCGATCGGTAAGGGTTTCATTTACACTGCTTTCTAAAGGGAATTGCACCCTGAATGAATACTTCTGTTTCTGAATGTTCTAGGTTGGCCCTTTTCCCTCGTATGTCAGCATTTCCCAATGGATACTTTGGACAGTCTCTCACTCAGCACTAGCTGTTTCATACTTCCCATTCACTCCCTAAACTGATGACACTAAGGCCATAAACTCCTCTAGGGAATGCTGCAGTGCTCATCCTCAATATAGCTAAGCCCTTTTGGTCAACTATTTTGGTGGGTCCTCAGCAAGTAGGAACATAGTGTCCACAATCCAAGGACCTTAAGTATTCTATCAGCAATTCCTAAATTATGCGAGAAGAGAGGACAGAAAAAAACAGGAAGTCCCTTCCTGTGCTGGCATGTAGGTAGGTCTAGTAGTAGGAAGCAGCACCCATTACACTCCATTACACTTCTCATACTGCTGACCTCAATTTGCTTCCATGCTGCAGAAGGGAGTTGGAGTCCTGCTCCTTCAAGAAGGCCACACTACACTGTGTTCTTTGAGAAGACCAGTTTTGTGTCTTCCAAAGCACATGGCTCTTTGCAGGTGATAGCCAACACGCCAACTAACAGTGTTACAGTTGTAGAGTAGACAGCAGAAGCGACAGTTCCCACGTGCTAAAAGGTTGTGGCTGTTCGTTATTCTGCAGGGTAGGCATGGATCAGCTGACCAGCGCAGATAAAAGTATACTGTCTACCACATGTCACAGATATTAATAACCTAACAGTTTTTCCTGCCGCGTTTCACCCTTATAGAAACAGAAATTGAAAAAAAGCCCACTTTTTAATAGAATTATTTTCTACCAAATATCTTGAAAAAGGTAATTTACATTAAAAGAAATTCAGTGTCATCTGTAATTTCAAACAGAATAGCATTTCACACATGCTGTACTCAAAGATTACAAAATGTGAATCGTAGATTATTTCAAAGGCACTTTTATAGTAATAGGGTTTAAACTGAAAATCTGATCTTTTACAACTTCCTATTGAATTAAAACATTTTTTTAAATAAGTTTTAAAAAAATAATTATCTTTGAATCAGTCAAAATACTTTGTTCTGATTTTGACTACATTTATTATGACAATATATTTATTTTACAAAACATCATAAGAAAACTTTACATTAAAACTCCCAAAATGCATTTATTTTCCAAAAGGAAAAAAAATTAGATTGAGATGCTCCAATATAAATTCTTTTTTCAGAAGTACCAAACTTACAGATGAAGATTTTGCAAAATTAAGCTGGAGCTGTTTTTCTTCTATATCTTATGAAACCTATTATGCTCACTGCATCTGTCAGAAGGATCAGCTGGGCTGTCACAGAGGTCTATCAGACAAATTGTTGTTATAAGGCATTGGCAGAGAAGCTCAAGCCGGCCTGCTAAAGCTACTATCTTCTTCCATGTGGACACAAATTGTTTTTGGGTTTATTTTTGGGTTTATTTTGGGTTTATTTTGTGAAGAATGACATGCTGCTTACAGAATAAGTATTATGTTTTGTACAGTCTGCTGTTTTACAGGAGTTTGTAATATCTGATTATAAGATAGGTTAATAAATAGCAAAAGGAAATGTAAATTGGTGAAATTTGAAGATTGCACAACTAGAATGACATAATTGGAAGAAACTCAATCAACACTCCAGGAGTAGTGTAAAGATGAACTGCATAATCTCAACACTTTGTACTGTTAGTCCAACACAAATATCACACAATTAAGCAGCAATAAAAAACTTATATATCTTGGTTAATAAAGTTTCTGAAAAGATGGTTCTTATATTGTCTGACTTGATGTGATGACAGCTGTATTACTGTATCCCTTGGATTACATGTAGTTGTCTAGAACACTTTGTTCTAAGGAAAAAGAGTGGGTGGTGAAATTGCCTTTGTTTAGTCATGTTGATTTTCACATGATCTTCAAGATACACCTCAGTGAGCAGACAGAGAACAAGAAGTCTCATTATGTTTCAAACCTTTGTATAGACACTTTGGAATTTTTGTCTTCATGTTTTCAAGTCATTTGAATGTGATATGCTCTCTCCATTAAAGGTACAGCATTAAAGCCCCTACAGATGGACTCATGTCAGTAATACAGCATAAGACCACAGCCAGAGCACAAAAAATCAGCTTGAATAACCTTTCAAATTTAAGCTATTTAATAAATAGTTCCTTTGTTTAAAAGCAGCATGTGTACTAAAAAAAATAAAAGATATCATCATGACCCACACAGACTAATGACACTTGTTTCAGATGTGTCTGTATCCGCTTACCCAGTGTTATGGCTCTCTTTTTCTCAATTCTATAGTTCCCAAAGATACTTGAATCTGTTTGGGTTTTTTTTTTTTTGTTTCAGTTTGGTTTGGTTTGGTTTGGTTTGGTTTGGGTTTTTTTAACAGATTGAATTCACATTACTGTGGTCTACAGGGACTAGCTCTTCCAGTATAACTCATTCAGTCTATACAAAATGTATCATATCCCTTTCCCTTTTCTATGCATGAGTGCAGACAGTGGTTATATGTAGCAGACCATGTCTGGATGTCACCATAACATTGATGGCAAAGCTGTCAGCTTCTTCTCTCTGCTTAAAACAAAGAACAGGAACACCCTATGATGAAACTGGAGGATTATGACTCTTCCTACTTCCTCGAAGGCCTTCCTTGGTAGGCTAAAAGTTCAGAATTGAACTTTTTTTTTTCCAAAATAAGGACGGATTGATTGATTGATTGATTGAATTAGTGCTTGAGGAATTGAATTAATCATCTTCCCTTCAATAAAACCCAATTAGCAGCAAATTGATATAATTTATATACAATGTTGAATACAAGCTGGAATTTGTTACTATTTGTCTGGTTTTGAAGATTGGCCATTAGAAGACCCTTTGTCTCACCCAGGTCAGTAACAAAGCCCACTCCAGTACTGATAAACAGATGAGAAATGTAAAATACAAGACAGTGATAGAAGTATTGGGATGAGGAATGGTTATTTTAAGGTACTTAATTTTTCAACACTGAGTAAGGGATGAGAGCCATTTTCCATACCTGTAAGGACAGAATCAGTCAGGAGCAGTGGCAGATACATGTGTGCTTGGGGTAATATTCTAGCTGCAGGAATGAATGGCAGCTTCTTCCTGCATAAAGGAAAATGGGTGTTTGAGGCTAGACCAAGATGCTGGATATCCTCAGCCACCAGAAATAGGTGTTGGCTCTGAATTCTGCAGCAGGACAGCAAGAAGATCAGTAATTAGGGAGGCAGACAAAATATCTAGATCCTCTAGTTTCCTTCTCGTACAGGTGTAGGAATGTGTACTCCATTCCTTTGTGCTGAAAGGAATGGAGTAAAGCTCAACGCTATAAAACTTGTGTCAGATGGTGAAAACCTGAAATGAGAATGCTAAAGTTCTCTTACATTCTTTTTAACAGGAGCTGGATTTAGGGGAAGGAAGCAAGCTAACAGCCCAGGAAAAAGGTGAGATGTCTTAAAGATTAAGAAGTAATACATGTTGTCCTACATGCACATTGGAGGAAGGAGGAGCCATGCCTTACCCTTTGCCCCTCTGGGGGACATATTTCAGCCTAATGTTGTGTTCATTTTACCCTTTAGGTTTTTTCTTTACTTGCCTACAGTCAGAAGAGCTATCATATAGTAGAAGTCAAAACTATCTTCCAGTCAAGGCAAGACTGGTCTCAACGATATATCACTTTTTTCTTTTGTCCAGTACTGTCTTGTGCTTCATGTGACTGACTTATCTTGTACCTTCATTGCATTTCGAAAAACTGGTGTGTACTGAAACTGCTCTGCTGCACTTCTGTAAATTTTGGCTTCTAAAACCATTTTCTTTTTAAAAAGGGGTAACATAAATCTTGTGTCCCTGACTGGCTATTAGAGGGCTGAATGTTTTTCAAAACAAAAAGTTGAAATAACAATCCTAATGATAGAGTGATACAGAAATGTGGGAGAAAGTTTATTTTGGTATGCAAAAGTGGGCCATAGAATTACAAGTTACAGGGATTGAAAATGATTTAACAAAAATACTTTATCTTTGCCAGCAGATAATCTAAGTTAGAGGTTTCTTTTAACTGTCACTTCAGTTAAACCTAATGCGCAAGTCTCTATCATCTTTATTCTGTCTCCTACCTTTTATACTATTCCTCTTTCTCTCACTTTCTCTGATTTCTACCTGCTCTTGGCTTCTAGACTGTCTCTGCTTCATCCTCATCCTGCTTTGTTTATCAAACCCTGCAGTTGTATCTTTACGTCTTGCTCCTCCTTACTCGTTATTGATCTACCAGTTTTTGGTTGTTTTTTTGTTTTGTTTCGTTTGGATTTTTTTTTAATGCAAAATCTATCAACAAATTTATCTATGTGCGAAAGGTTTCTAAACAATATCTTTTATTTATTCCTCAAGTTCTAGTCCTTATATCCAGTCTTTTTTTTTTTTTTTCATATCATTTCCTTAGTCTTTAAAATCACCTTCTGGTTCAGTGACAGTGTGAGAGAAATCACAGGAAAAAATAATCAGTAGGATCTTATTTTCTCCTTTTTAGATTAAGTAGTCTAGGTGCACAGTTTAGATGTATGCAAATCTTAGATTTCTGAAATATAAAGGAGAAAGTACCTGCTGAAGGAAGTGATGGAGGCGGGGTGTGTGTGAACATACCTGAGCCTGTGTACGTGGAATCTCAGAACTGATTCAAAAAATATGAAAAATAAGATTCCTTCTAATAACTGAGCTATTTTCTCTTCTCAAAAAAAGAGAAAGTCTCAGAAAGTCATTTCTACCTTGCTGAAAGAGCAGGAAACTATTCAGCAAAGAAAGGGATTTAAAGGTTATTTGGGATAGACCTGTCTATTTAATTTTCAGTGGACCATGTGAAGAACGAGACCGGCCAGATGCGAGGATCTATAATCTCTTTCCTCTTTATCTACGTAAGCTATTTATCCAGCTGTACTTAAGCAAGTTTTTTCTGATGCTTCTTTATGAATGCGCATTTTTGCTAAGTATTTCAGCTTCTAATGATGCCATTATGCTGTTGACTATAGTCACAGTCAGCTTACTTCCTAATTCAAAGTGAAATGACTGCTACAGACTTGATTTTTAAGTGGAACACGTTTACCATCCCACGGTTATGTCTAGAAGGACAGAGAGAGCACAAGTCCGAGAACATAGTTTGGATCCCATCTCTTCTAGCTTGTCTGCCACAATTCAGAGAGAGAGCAACTGCTTCTTTCTTCATTACCCCTCTAATAAGTTGTTTCCTCAGGGTTTAGACTTTCCGACTTTCTGTACAATACAGTATTAAAAAACTTTGATTCCGCCTAGTGATGAATTTTGGTAGTCAGCAGTTAGTTTTGTTGTTAAACTGGCAATTTTTTTATCCTTTTCACAATGTCAGGAAAAGCCAGACTGATGAACAACTTAGATCTGAATGTTGGTCATTTCTGTAGGAACATTTTAGGTTATCCTAAGCAGCAGCTTGTACAGAAAAATAAAACATCCAAGTAACAGGAGAAAAAGAGTACTTGGATCTTGCTAGTGGACCTTAAACCTAAAGAAGCAGAAGTCCTGAGGTGTTGCCTTACACCGAAGAGAAGAGGAGGAGAGTTGGGGTGTTAGAAACTCTGGAAAAGCTACTTTGTGATTACACAGTAGACGCACTGTAGCCTTGCTCTAGGCCTCCTCAGATACCACGAGTATCTTGTTAACAAAGTTGTGGCCTTATTCATCCATGTTCCTCCTTCTGATCAGCTCTATAGACCCTTGCTATGGTGGTGTGACACGACAGGAAAGGGAGAAACCTGCAGTGCTTGTCCCACGACACACACAGCTGGGCAGAGCTGAACCAGCTTCTGCTGGCATCACTGACAAACTTTGCTGCCTGGGCTAGTGCCAGATCAGATCAATGGAGTTGTGCCTAATTGAAAGCCTTTTAATTTAAGAGATGGGATAGAACAAGAAGGAACAGCTCTGGTTATTAAAAAATCTGCACGAACAAGAGAAAGCTTAGCTGGTGTTATAAATCAAGTGGTGAATAATTAGTGTTTTAACTGCAGGAAAACTAAAATCAGCCTGTTGCAATAGTTGCTTTAACAACACTGATAATACTTGCACTTAGATTTTTTTGATGGCAGATTCTTTTTGCTCTAAACTGTCTTCATGGACCTGCAGCTTTCATAAACCTAGGTGCCAAGAGTTAGCAGTGGAACAAATTTACTTTTTAAACTCACTTTTTAAAAGTACGTTCATAGCACAGCTTATGGGTAAGTTGAGATAGACAGAACCATTTTCTTTGGTTTTACCAGACCATGCTTTCATTTGTCATCATTAACAGAAACAGGTCTAAAAGTGTAGCTTACACTGCACTCACTGGTGGTCCATGAAGAATTAGCTCATCACATAGTCTCTTTTGCTGCCTTTCTACTCTTCTCTAAAAAGACAGATACAACACCATTCTGTGCTTTCCTAACATTCCTTGTCAAGACAAGCAAATGCTTTACTATTTGCAGGAATTTTATAGGGTTTTGAATGCATTTGTTAAAATAAGTCTATCAGTCCTTCCACTGACATCTCCTGAAAGCTAACAGCTGGCCCTCCTTAACTATCTGGCAAGCACCTGGTGCAATAAGCAATAAGAAATTATAATACTTGTATTCTTTTTTAAAAAAATGACAAGGAGGCAATAAAAAAACAAATCACAGTAATGCGTGATTATTCCAGCCTTGGTTTGTGCACAGTCAGCATGCTGAGATATTCCAAGCCAACAGGATTTTTTCCTTCTTTTAAAGAAAGATTTATTCATACGGGTGAAGAGGGCAAATTCCCAACATTTCAGCCCTCAGCTGGCTTTTGTCAAGGGTTTCTAATGCACACACATGGTTAGGCTTGGCTAAGGCACAAGCAAAAAAAGTTGCAAAGTAAATTCTATGGATTGATATATATTTTTTGTAGTAATGTTAAGATTTGCCAAAAATTCTTATGAATGTGGAATGTGAAAGCTTAGGAATATATACAGATCTGCATATACTTTTACACGCATGGATAAATAGCACAGTCTTTGTTTTGTCACTATGACTTTACCATTGTATTATCTTACTTTGCCATTAATTCCATTAAATACAGTCAGTAACACTTTCAACTACACAGCTGGAATAAAAGTAGCAAAATCTAGCCTTCTGTGACCCCAGCACTACAGAATTCACTTTCCTCCCTCCCTATCTTACATACGTAGAGTAAGCTTATCTGATGGTGCATTCCTTCGCTTACATTTACAAACCAACCAAGAGAGCATACTCACTGTGTTTAACAAGCACGTGGGTTTATTTCTACTTCCTTTTCTCAAATTTTCTGCATGAATCAACAAGGTGAAAACGCACTTCAGAGATAGCTTCTACCAGAATGAATGTGGGTTGTTCACAAGTTTTACTAAAAAAAAA
>JANHGB010068995.1:0-16442 GCA_026283785.1 Coracopsis vasa
TGGGCTTTTTTCAAAGCTAAAGAGTTCCCATTTCAGAGTAGGAGACACCCAATTAAACCTTTAAAGCTAATCCTGCCTACATTAGATCAGTGTAGCCCAAAATACACACATTCTACTATGAAATCCATCTGCCCCCATGCAGAAGCCTGCACTGTATATGCACTATATAACTGCTACTGGTAGAATATTAAGAAAGAAAAAACCAAAAAGACTGGGCCAAGTATTTATGCAAGAAAGAAAGGAACCAGAACACTTGGTAAGAAAGATCTTCATCTGGTGTTGCCATACAGGGGCTACTGTTACTGACTTATTTCAGTTTTTGGTTTTCTTTCTTGTCTTTAAAAACTCTGAAGCAAAGTGGGATGGTTCCACTGTGCCATGAGTTTAACACAAAGAAGAAGTAGACAGGTAGAAGCAATCAATCCTGAGAAAGGATTTACTTTTACTTCAATTGCACAAGTATATGTGCATGCTTTTAATTAGAAACAAGATGTCTCCACTCATCTTGCTCTGATCCATGCTGTGCCAACTTAAACCCTGCCAATGAATCTGAATAGTCAAACAAACCTCTGTCCCTCCCCAAACATCCACCATTCACATTAAATAAAACACATAACAATTGAGAGAAATATAGACCTGAAAAGAGCTGATTTCCAAATGTAAAGGTCTAACCTGAAGATAGCTATTTTCATGCAAATCTGAATTCTTCTTGCTCATATACATGAACCAAGAATTATCTGTTCACTTAACATTCTAAGCTTCTCTTATGAGATTAACAGGGAGGAGCAAATTAAAGGAAAATTGAATGGAAATCCCCCAAAGCAATGAAAAGGACAGTACCTCCCCTGCTCCCAACTAGCAAAAGACCCAGAAAGCAAACTTGTGCACTCAGAGCAATAAGGAGGGACGAAAACGGGCTGGAACCCCAAATCCACCTTGCACAGCAGAAGCCAGACCAGCTTGCCAAATCATGGGAGGGTTATGCTGTTAGCATCAGCTCTAATGACTGATCTCTTCTTTGTCACTTTGGGGGCACATGGGAAAATGTCTTCAAGAATTCAGCCAGCCTCCAAGTCAGTCTTACCTTGTCCAAGCTGACGCAGTACATACACTGATGCACCTCTGAAACACCTTCCCACAGCAATTGTTCAGCATGTGGCCACCTGCTCCGTAAAACTTCAGCTGTATTATACATATCCCCGGCTGCATGTCACTACTGGTTTAAAAGCTGAGTTGCCAGTTTGGAAACTACAAATACAAAATTTCACCTCTGGTATTTTATTTTTTTTTTATCTGAATGCAATGACAAAAAATGAATTGCTCTGAAAATTTGGTGCGAAAGAAATGAAAAAGGGGTAAAGAAAAAAATCCATTGCCCATCTGTGAAAATAGTGTGTTTGTTGGCTTTACCATGAATAGAGGTTTCAATGAAAAGCTGCAGAAAGCTTTCAGAATTGCCTGTGGTAGCAGGAGCTACATCTAGACTGGGCAGACGAATCTACAAGCCCGGTGCAGTTCTGGAGCTCTTACAAGCTCTCAGGAAGATGGGCCAGACTGTAATAGAACCCTGTATCTGCAAAAGATGAACAAACTCACACCTCAACTGAAATGTGAAGCTCAATGAATTTTTGTTTTCTTTTTATGCATAACGAAGTAATTACATTTTAACTTGTTTATCTGAATCAGAAATAATCTTTCTACTGGTGGCTCTGAGCAAATAAGCTACTCCAAGCCTTGCATAAGGTAGAAACTGTCTCTATTACTTCACAGAGGCAAGGCCAGGTGAATTAGCTACTAATTTAAGCCCTAGTCCTTTCTTCTTATTTTTATTAATTATTTTTCATTGTTCATGAGTATGTCCAGGATTAAGGCAGGGCTACACATTTTCAATGGTACATATATAAAAGATCTGACCCACATTAACATTCCCATGGATTACACAAGTTACTGTAATTTTAACCAGAAACGCCTAGACTTTATGAGAATGAGATGAAACACTAGTCAGAATACCATGGACTGGTCTACTCCAACACGCCCTGGAATACTTCAGTCATAAGACAATGGTGAAACCCCATATAGAAATAGCTGGCAGATGCAACACCATTGAATGAACTCTGATGTGAAAGCCAAGTGCTAACATGAAGACACCAGCTCCAGAGATCTTAGTGAACTGTAGTCTCATCAGGTCAGCATTTTTCATATGAGCTATTTGTAAATGTCTTTCATCTTTGCCTGCATTCAATAAGCAAGGGAATGCGTAACAGGGAAGGAATCAGAAGGAGACACAAATTAGCAATATATTGAATTATGCCATAGAAGCCACTGCGCTTTGTAATAATGTGGCTTTACAGAATTTTCATGCTTTGTGATGCTAGTAAGAAGATATATTAGGGAAACACCAATGATCTGTGCTCCTGAGAAAATAAAAGCAACACTGGAAAGCAGTGATCTGGTGAGAATAGCATTATTCAGTAAACATAACTACTTCTGCAGACTGCTCTCATAGAGCAGTTTGGGTTAGAAGAGAATTCTAAAGGTCATCTAGTCCAATGCCCCTACAATGAGCAGGAACATCTTCAACTAGATCAGGTTGCTCAGAGCCCTGTCCAACCTGACCTTTAATATTTCCAGGGATGGGGCATCCACAGCTTTCTTGGCAACCTGTTCTAGTGTTTCACCACCCTAAGAGTAAAAAAATTCTTCCTTATACCAGTCTAAATAGCCCCTCTTTTAGTTTAAAACCATTATCCCTTGTCCTATCATAACACGCCCTGCTAAAAAGTCTTTCCCCATCTTTCTCATAAGCCCCATCTTTAGGTATTGGAAAGCTGCTCTAAGATCTCCCCTGAGCCTTCTCTTCTTCACGCTGAGCAAGCCCAACTCTTACAGCCATTCCTCACAGGAGAGGTGCTACAGCCCTTTGATCATTTTTGCGGCTTCCTCTGGGCCCACTCCAACAGGTCCATCAAAGGACTTTCTCAAAAACCCTTTTTTCCCAAAATTGACATCATTCATTCTGACAGTTAAAGAGGAAAGATCACATCACACCAAGCTTCTCACAAATGTGATGCTTCTTTGACAGTTACAGCAAAAGAGACTCTATCTCCTCTTCATGTACAATGCATTTCTCATTGCAAAGCAGATCTGCCTGCACAGAAAACAGTGGAATACTTAGTACTTACTATGGCATGTAAGCAGGTACTCATCTCAGAGGACCAACCATTCAGACTGAGGATTCATCAGCTCCTACCTCCTCTCAGTAAAAATGCTGCAGCCTCATCCTTGAGCATGTCGTGCAGGGCTCATGATGTTCCACTAAGCTGGAAAATCCCGGGAAATCCTCATGAAAAGTTGTTTATGGCAAGCAAAGGCTCATCTGCTAATTTGGTTCCTTTGACACAAACATTACCTATGATTTCTGCTACACACAATATTCTCCCTGTGCTCTCTGGATTTTAGAAAGCTAATAGTAATTCCATTTTGTCATGAGGGGAAGCGAAGGAAAGGAAAGCATCATTATTAGACTATGCTAAGTTTTCTGCTAATAGGTAACTGCAGGCTTGATCTGCCAGTAGAAATGGGAAGATGCTCCTAGACAGTGTGGATAAATGCTTAGATATGTGTATTTTAAAACAGTAACTCCAGACTATAAAAACACTGATTATCAAATAAAATATATTATGCTTTAAAAATCCATTACCTGCATTTCAAGGGAAAGAAATTTCACTCCAACAAATACACTATTAAAATGTTTCTGAGGTACAAATATCTCATCCCCAGTTCTTCCAGAAACTGCAAATAATTAGCCCTTCTGAACTCCAGAGTCTGTAGGCTGTAGTTAATGTGATGTTACTAATGCATTTATAAACACCAGGCTCCAAAGCCAACACTGAGATATTCCATCATAATTTAGATCTCTCATTAACTTCACCACCCTGACCAACATGCTGTCACTGGCAGAGTGTTTGACAGTGTACATTACCTGCAGACATGAGCTCGTGTCAATTCAATTAAGAAAGATTAATTCCAGAACTGACAATGCATAAATATTTTTAAATTACACCTGGCCTTGTTGGCAGTGCTCACTCCACGACTGCCTTCAGAAGAGAGAACTTGTCTTTAGCCTCCTGGGCAGACAGGGAAACTAGAAGGGGAAAGAAAGAATTTATTATGAATTCAGTATTCCATCATACTGTCCAAATTATCTTTTTTAATCCCCCGGCCTTCCCCTCCCAATAGTTAAACAAGCTTAGCTCTCACTGTCTGTTATGGAATGAAAGGAAACAGGAAAGATTCGATCCAAACAGCCACTGCCAGAAAATTGTCAGCAACATCTTTATGATGATCATTTGCTGACTGGTTTAGGTCTAACTTGTGTACATTATTGCTTTGGAAGGCATTCAGATACCATGGTGATAGACACCATATGAGAATGTAGATAGATAACATTTGACATTTATCTTCATGAACAAAGATCTGGGTAACTCCCCACTGATTGCACTTCTGATGCGTGAAGATAAATGTCACATCAGACTAAGCCATCTCATGTTCTAGTGAAACACTTTTACTCTTGGCTCTGGTGTGTAAAAATATCTAGCTTCAGTGCATATGAACAGGCTTATCCAGGTTAAGCATCAAGCGCAGGATGATAAAATGATTTGTTCACTGCCATCAAACAGATCAACAGCCAGAGGAGCCACATTTATTAAATTCTGCTACACAGTTTAATCTACTAGAAAAAGCTTTCTCTGAGATGTCAATGTAACAATTATACAACCATTGCCAGAAAAGAGCATTTTAAAAAGCAAACAGTCTCTACCACTATAGCCAAATCAATGCCATACCCAAATAAATAAACCCTGTTTAGAATGAGTGCAGTCTCATATGAGCATCACCCGTATCCTCCTTTCAGGACCAGAGCTTTACCTTTGTACTAAATTATACTGAACCATGCAGATCCATCTCCTTCAGTGATGCGAACATTGGCTGATACTAAACAAGGCAGATGTTGTTACTGGAGTAGGAGTGGGGATCTTTACTAAAACTTAAGAGTAGCATTCAGCTAGCAAAGGGAAAGGCAGAAAGAAGTAACACGCTTCTACAATTTTGAAGCGGATCCCATGACTGTCTTTTCTGAATAAGCTTGGTATTAACGTGAAATGGGACAAAGGAAGTCACAGAATCCAGAACTACCTGACATAAGCGTTCAAGATTCTCATGTTTAGGCATGCCTTTTCTAATTTTTCTGTACCCACCAGTTGAAAAGATGGATTGAGTGGCTTGCAAGGTACCTTAAACTCATCAAGTTTGAGTTCTTCTGTACTAGCCAACATGAGGCAGCATAAAAAAAAAAAAAAAAAAAGACAAATACAGCAATAAAAAGCAAACCTGGAAAGTAATAATGTTTTCAGATCCCTTCTAAGGTACAGGTTTGAGCACATGTTAAAACAGTGAGCAATTCAGGGGTTTACCTTGATTTCCTGAGAAATGAAGGCTTACGCTACCATATTGTTTGCCCACCCCTCTCTCATCAGTCCTTTTCTAATAAGGCTTGGACCTGCTGGCAGGCTACATCTCACACACAAAGCTTCTAGATGACTAGCAGCATATAAGAAAATTTAGGATGGATCCAATAAAAGGTGTAAGCACTTTCATGTTGGACACCTGGCAGCTCTTATGATGAGGTGCCTCTAATCCCTGTGAAGTGTACAGAGTAAAGTAGATGACACAGAATCAAAGCCCAAGTGGTTGGCACGTGGAACAGCCTACACCTGACCAATAGGGAAGCACTCAGAGCAAGTGTGTCTGAAATTCACCTTTTGCAAGGCTTAGCTTTCTTCATAGACAAAAGCCTCCCCTGTGGATATGGAATGACATCAAGACTGATGCTTAGGCCACTCAACACAGAATTTCAGCCCTCAAGGACTGTTGTTTGTTTTATCCAATGATTATCTTGTATAAAGGAGCTGCTCTAATGATTTTTTTCTAAATATTTTGTCTTATTTTTAAATCCTGGATTTATTTTTAAATCCTGGTAGTAACTAGATTGTATTTGCAACAGTATTAACTATTTGCCACCACTGTTACCATAAGGTACACGAACAATACATTTCCAGATTCGGTCATCAGCTTATGGAGGAGCCTTCAGTTCTGGTTGGAATTTACTTCCCCACCCCACCACCCCTGCCAAAGGCTGATGATTTTTAGGATGTGCCAGGAGAAACAAAATGTTTCAGATGCTAAACCTTTTTCAAGTCACTTCAGGATTAAATGTCCAAAGAGAAATGCCAAAAAAACCCAAACAAATAAAAACACCAAAGAAATCGGTCTCAGATGTCACCAACGCAGCATCAAAGTCTTTTCATATATTCAACCTCACACCTCCCAGAAACACCTAACATGATGGGGGAGTTGAAGAAGACAGTAGGGGAAAGTAGTCCATGTATGACTACAGCAGTGGACTTCTGTACAAACCAGCGATGCAGAAAGTGTCTGGAAAACCAACTATATATAAGGACGTTACAGCTCTCACTTATGCAATCAAGCTTTACTACAACATACTACATCTGAACTGGCCACCACACATATCAAAGTTATTTTCAACAGACTCTGTTATCCTGTCTGACAAAGGCACCCACCTCTGGGTTTCCTGCTTGTGGTGAACATAGACTTGGCCTTTTGAGCATTGAAATTCATTAATCTTAGCAAAGCAGAGAACTGCAGCTGAATACAGTATCTCTGGAGGTCTTTCATTAGAGCAAGATTTAATGCATTTGTATTCTTAATTCCAGAAGTGCGCTAAAAAATACTGGACTTACTGAAATTTTATGAAAATAAATTTCAAAACAAAAGCACCTACACCAATAGATAGTGTCAAGTCATTAGAAATACAGAGCTATATTAGGGAAGAAAAACAGTTAAAAACATCGTTGTGATCCTACAAACTGCTGCCATTCCTTGGAAAGGACATTTCTATGTGGAAAAGGAAAAGACAGTCACAAACTGCAGTGAAGCCATAGAGGACAATGCTTCAGCTGTGTGGAAGTTATTAGCTCAGGGAGGCACACTGCAGGAAAACAGGTGACATTTCCTGTGAGATTTTGAGTTCAGCCCCCTATTATATAATTTCATATTCTTTCATCTAATCTCCTGGTTTAACATAACAGTTACTTCACGATCAGTGCTAAATGATGTGGAATTTCAAATGTCTCTAAATAACCAATTTGTAAACTAACTGGTGCTATATTCTCCCGTCTCAGCTTTGGAGGAAAGGTGTTTCAGATTGAATGAAATTTTTATGATATTCATTGATTTAATATTTTTGCTTAATTTTTAGTATGGGTGGTTTGAGTTTGGTTTGATTTTTTTGGTTTGGTATTTTTGGGGGGTTTGGTGTTGTTTGGTTTGGGGTTTTATAACTTTTTTATTTTTCTTTTAAAAAGAAAAGCCAGATTTTCTTCAAACCAATTCCCTCCAGTGGAGGGATAATAAATTTGGGTTCCAATGGAAAAGCTGTTCAGGCAATTTTGGGGGGAAGTCAGAATAAATCTATTAAAAAATCTGTATTAAACCAACAAATTTTATTTTTATGTGAGACAACATTCTCTATTCTCAATCTTTCTTCCTTTCTAACTCAGTCATTTTTAAACAGCTGACTGGCTTAAGTATGTTATCTGTCCATAGAATGTTGCTTCAGCCGGAGGAGAGCCAGCATCATCACTTGATGTCTCAAGGAAAGGGGGGGGGGGGGGGGTGTTCCACTATGATTTTTGTCAAGGATCAGTAACAAGGGAAAACCTGCATCTTTAGGTAATTGCAAACCTGCTGTTCTGAGCTTTTGTCCAGAGTTTTGACTCATACCAAATTTGTCCTACAGCTGGTGAAGCAGAATAGCTGTTAAATCTCTTCTTTGATTTAAAATCTTTTTAAGAAGGCTGGGTTTTGTTTTTTGGGGTTTTTTTTCGGGGGAAAATGTTGTTTGGATTGGGGTTTTTTTTTTAAGGACTCCTGAGTTACTTTTCGCAACCCTTTTGCATGCAATTTCTACTCACACTGCTCCCTCCACTGCATAGCCTGTTTTTTCACACAGAGAATAGAAGACGAAAAACTAAAAATAAATTTTAAAAAAACCCACAAAACAAACCAAACCAACCATACACACAAAAACCCAAAAGGCAGCTGCCAAACCCAAAGTGCAGGAGCAGAACCTAGGTCACTTTAGATTTAAACCAGTTCACAGATCTTGAACTTAGAGCTGAAATATAGCTTTCCCAGCCTGGTTCATTTAATAAATGACAGAATAACTTCAGAATAATAAAAGTTTGATAATTTTCAGAATAATGTGATTTTTATCAAGTGGGGACAATGAAAAAGAAAAGGTTTCTTTCTTTGAGAGTTCATCAGTGAGATTGTGAAATAAATGGGTAGCAACTGAAGAACACTGTGGTGGCTGTTAGCTTTGGGCCCAATCATCAATATTTCTTCATATAATGCATTATTTTTTTCAAATTAGATTAGTTAAAGAAACAAATGGCAGCTAAAATAACAAGAACAGGATGATTTATGTTCTCCTCCTCTGCAAATAATCTGCCTGGTTAAAACTGGTGAATTGCAAGAACTAGCGTCTGCATTCTTCTTTAGTTCTCTGTGACCACTGAGGAGAGAGAAGCTCACTGCACTTTCCTTCTTAGAGACAAGATACCCAGTGCCTCTGGCATAGCAAGATCACAAGCAGACAAATCTGCATTTTTAACAAGAACCTAAATGCTCCCAAAGACCTGGGACAACCAACGAGTTGAAGCAGAATACAAACTAATTGTGTTCTACAGCTGAAAAATATTTGTACACAAGTGTGAAAACAGAAGAAAGCTAAAAGGAAATGGAAAGACTCATAAAAGTTGTATGATAGATTAAGAAAGGCTTACACAAGAGACAACAAGGCACATGTGTGAAATTAAAGAAAATACCCAGTAGCTACAGAAAGCAGCTAGAAAATAGAGTAGCTACATAAAAAGGCAGAATGGGGCAAACAAAGTAATAAAAAAGGGCAAGCAGAAATAAATAAAAATGTCCTTCCTCCTTTTGTATCCTATTTGTTTAACTTGTAAGATCTTTAGGCACAGTGCTACCTTCTTATGTGTTTCTAACATCTATAGCACAAACTTTCAGGCACTATAGAAATAAATAAATACATCAAGAGAATCACAGTGTAGCATGTGGCAGATGGTGCCGTATCAGAACAAAGAAGGCACTGAAAGGCTAATACATTTAAGGTACCTTATATTTTGGTTTTGGTCATGGAGGAGTAGTTTTGTTCTGACTTTCTTTGAAAAAGAATATAATCTACATTACTACATGAGCAGCTTCTGCATCAGGCAACAGAAGACCTCCCTCCGAGATGTTTAGACCTTTCTATGTTTTCCTGAGTCAATCCAATATGACCACAGGGAAATCTAAGTTCCCTAAATGAAAGCCATGAATGACATCAAACAGCATACTTCACTGCTAGCTTTGAAAGCAGCTACACTAGGCTTTGGTACAGATTTTATTTGATTTTATTTTTCAACAGTAACGAATGGCTGTGAATAACTTTTTGCATTTACCTGTTTATAAAGTCTCAATATATTACAAAGCCCCTAAAATTACTACATTAATACTGTGCCTCATGTTTTAAATCAACTTCTCATCTACATGAGCCGTATCTAAATAGCAACTTCCAAACAGAGATGATCTTTGTAATTTTTTTTTTAAGGTCCATTCTAGGCTATGTTCGGATGACCAGGTTTTGTTGATTTTTAAGACTAAGGATTAAAAATATGTCTACTTTGTTCCTTGTACTTCTCAGTTTTGTAAAATTTGCTTTTTAAACTGCAAACATTTTGTGTATTTCTAAAATATGCCAGAGCCAAAGTCACATGTCAATAGCTGCTTTAAAATATCATGCTGATTAAATCAGGCCAAAAGACCTGCCCTAAAACGAAATAGGCAGGAAATTAGAAGTTACATCTGACACTTAATCTTTAACTCAAACCACTGAATAAAGGACAAAGATCCTTTCATCTATGAAAGTCATCGGGGAGACTGAAGAGCGAGACGCAAGGTGGTAGACTGTCTGCAAGTTGTGCCATCACACAGTCACCTACATAGTTTACTGTCATCCTGGACAGACAAGAGAACACAGGACAATCCAGGATCCTGTAAGCACTGGAAACGGGACTTCAGCAGGTGGTACTACTCCCACCAGGTGAGAGATGCTCACATACCAAAAGCATCTTAGGAATTTGGGTTCCCATCTTAACAGTTTGCTTAGACACTTCTAGCTGAACAGATACCCAGAAAGGAACCCAGTTTCCCCATGGAAAGCTGATTCACTTTGCTGCCTCATTTCATAGACAGGTGACAAAAGCATGTAATAAACCACAATATATTGCCTGGAACCATAAAACTTCATTAAGTGGAAGTGCTCCCTTAACAGTTAACAGACCATGAAGAAATATCCAAAAGGTTATGAGTGAGCTCAGCTTTCTCCTGAAGTGGAAGACATAGATCACTAAGTCTTCATCTGCCTTTGCTCTTTTCCTTCTGTAGGACTTCCTCATGCAGATATCGATATGATTAGAGACACATGGGTGATATTAAGCAGCTGCAGTGGATTCAACGGACACATTTTTGTGGAGATGAATAAAGAGGCATGGGGATGAAATTGAGAGTATCCATAGCTTTTTCACATTGGTGGCCAGAGGAGCTCGGTCATTGCAGGCTACGGTCAGAGTTTAACAGGGCCCCCTCTAGCAGAGCCAAGAATCATGATGTGATGCTGCTTAGACCCCCAGAACTCAGCACACCTGAGAAGCAGCAAGTGCCATTCTCGGCCAGAAGTGCATCTACCCTGAAAGCAGAGCATTCGGACTTACCTTCACCAAAATGAACTAAAATGACTTAAAGAGATTATTGCTGCAAGCTAAGATTGGCAACCAAAGGTATTTGCCCCAGGTTTTATGTGTTTGGGTTTTTGTCTCCAGCAGGCATTTACATGGGCTGAAGACGGAGGATAAACCAGCAGCAAACAACAGTAGGACCAAAATCTTCGTGACTTCTTTACATGCCAGTTCTTCAGCAGAATGTTTTATCCTCCTGGCAGCTAAGAGAAGTGAAATAGTACTAGACATACTCCACCGGCACTGAGCATGAGGGATAGCAGATCATGAACGCACACTTTTCACATGAACGCAAAAAATTGGTCAGTATTAGGAGAAAAAGCACTGCAGACTTGCAGTGTGAAAGTACACACTTGTATCACTTCCAAAAGATCACAGCTGGGTCCTAATATCAGACATTATATATAGGATCCTGTACAACACTCAAGGTAGACATACTTAGCTAATGACCATAATACCACTTGCTAATAATTAAAAAGATGAAATCTGAAATATTATCACTCTTAAAAAAAATATGCAATGAGCAGCACTATGACCAGACAGGAAATAAAACCAGAGAATCTTTCTTGAAAGCAGAGAAGAAAGGCCCATAGTAGTAAAGACCTATAACACAAGAAAGAAGAAAGGCTTTTATGTGATGTCATTCCACACAACTATATGGAGAGTCCAGCACCTAAATGAAAACATGCCAAGTGTCTCCCTCCCTCACTTCCTCTTTCTTCTCTGCTAACACTCTGGCTGACTTTGCAGCAGTAGGGCAGTAGCTTAAGAAGAAAAAGAAAGAGTTAAAAGAAAAACAGTCTCTTTTAGTTGGATTCTCATCTCTTCTATGTGTGACTCCAGTTAAGGCTCCCTGATCCTCTGGCAAGCAGACATGAGTAATCTTAGGCAGTCACAAGGTGATGGGATCAAACCAAACCACGGAATTAGAAAAACTGTGATGTGAAAGTTAGGTGATCTCCCTCTGGCTTCTTTACAAGAAGGACAGGGAATAGACCTGGACAAAGATGAAATGGAATTCTACTGAATAGGAAAGACACTGCATGCAATGCGCACAAGTGACCTTCCCTCAACATGACACTTCAACAGAAGTGCTTTTTGCTTTCGTAAAATTCAAAGATAAGACAGTTTAAACAACCTCATCTTTGGTAAAAGCACCTCTCAAAATCTGTGGCTAAAGGAAATCAACACATTTTTTGCAGATTAATAATGCGACTCAAACACCACAAGTGCTTCAATGGGAGAACACAGCATAAGGAAAACTCAATAGAAGATAGTGCCAGCTTAATCTCAAAACAATCCAGTACATCTCCAGCCAGCAGATTTCTAAGCACAGGAGAACAGCTTTTCTTTTTTTTTCCCACTTTTTTCCTTCCCCAGCAATTTCTTAAGGCACTTCCATATGACATATAAGAAGCCCAGAGATACATTCCCATTGCCAAGTTTGTAATCATTCCCACAACAACATTAATTCAAAATGCTAAAAAACTGTTTGAACACAGTTACAATAGGAGGAAGAATTCCAGTTTACTGAACAAGTATCATTAATGTTGCTACTACTTAATGAATATTGTATTTCACTCTCGAAGTTTTTTGGCCCAGATCAGTGTAATTAAATGTATCATGACAAATGTACACATTCATAAAAAAATCTTCTACTTGTACTTGGTCCTGAAATCTGAGGGACTGTGTATAGCACTCCAGTAAATAGTGAAAGATCTTATCTCTAAGTCTCGTTATATGGGTCATGAATAATATTAGAAAGGAGTGCTGTGCCTCAAAATTGGACAACAAAAAACAAGGGAGCTACAGAAGAGGGATAACAAACACAATAGACCAAAAGAGAGAAACATACACCCAAGGCACTATGTCACTGCCCTACTTCATTTATAAAAGAATTGGCTAGTAATGAGCATTAATCTAGTTTATGTTTTTTTAATGCTATGACATTCTAGACATATATCTTCAGTGAAACAGACTAGTGGCACATTAGCTTACTTTTGTTAGTGTTACATCCAATGTAATTCCAAAAATGGCTAAAAAGCAAAACCAGGAAAGATAGGAAACTCAAATAGGACACACACAAGGAAAATCTGGTTTAATGACACAATTTACCAAAAATAGTATAAAATCAACATAAACAGGTCCATTTTCATCTTGACTATCTGTAAATGTTTAATGTGAAAAAATGTGATAATTAACGTTTCTATACTCTTATGCTTAAGGAGTCATTACAATCAGCCTTTGTTTGCTACAGAGTTGGCAGCACAGACCTGCTGCATTTGAGAAGGGAATGTTTTAGGGTCATTTAACATTATATCACTCTTGGTGATCCAAGAGCTGCTATAATTCTGCCAAAGAGTATAGAGGGTTTCCCAGTCAAGTTTCATCCTGATTTTGATTATTGTTTATCTCTAGTCCACGTCTGAATAGTTGTAGTAAAATAGAGGAAGTTTTACTCCTGAATTTGAGGTCAGCTTGTAATGAACCATGGTTTCAATCGCATGAACAGCTGCTTCTTTTATAAGCAAAAAGGGTTCACTTACAGTTCAGGGTAACACAGTAATAATTTAAGGAACAAGGAAGCTTCTATTCATTTCTTTATTTTTTATATGGTTTTGAAACATTTTGACATCTGAGTGCCTATAGTGGACTTGTCTGAATAGAATGTAATATTGACACTACTCTGCTTTACAAAAAAATGAACAAGGTGGATTTTAAAACTAGAAATACAGTAGACCTATCAATCATCACATAAAAGCCTTTTTCATTGAGAACTTCATTTTTCATAGCAAGAAAAACTATTATTGAGCTTCTAAAACTTTGTAACTCAAGTTAACAGGGACATAGCAAATCAGGTATGCTCCCTGAAAACTGGACCAAAAATGTCAGGAAATGACAACAAACCAAAGGGGAAAACATCCAAAAAACCAAGACATTACTAAAGTCATTGGGACATGAAATTTCTTAGTTAACCAATACCTCAACAGAAATAAAAAGGGTTGGGGGTTTGGTTGGGTTTTTATGAGGATTTTTTTTCACCCTCTAATTTGCAAATATTCTTCTGGATACGGAGGAATAATTTCTATGAATTACAGAACTACACAGAAGAAGATTAATGAGGAATTTTACATTTGTTCTCTTTTGCTCATTTGTCCAACTAAGAAAACACTCTGCTGGCAGACACAGGATTAAGCCATTGCCCCCACTCACAGCTGTCCTGAAGAGAACTTCCAGTTTTCCTTCCTGACCTTTACTGAAGACTGTACCCTCCCTGCTACTGCCACCGTGACTTTAACTCAGCTTAGATTTCTCCAAGCTATTCCATACCTATGCAACTGTTCAGTGGACCTGCTCCTTTTTTATAGCAGCTGAAAAGGTGAACAGAACCTGATGCTTTTACTTTACTTCTCTCATTTCATTACTCAGCCATATGCACACTTTTTTCCAGTGTTAATTTACTGATACAGCACGTGTCTTGATTTCCACCAGTTCTTTTAAATTTTACTAGCCAATACCAGCTCACTCACTCACACCAGGCTCTTCCACTTACAGGCATTCATTTAAAAGTATCCAATTGCTTTGCAAGACACTTGAACTTCTGCTTATTTCTCTTCTTTCTTTATCAAGTAGCCATCATCAAGTATGAATGTTGCTAGCACTGATTTCACAGGTTACTAACGGCTCACTAAAATATAGTGGTGCTGGGGTTGGTTTCTTTGCACAACATATTTTAGCATGGTGATAGCAAGGCAAATCCAAATACAGGTGTCCGAGAGTTTTATTTTAGCTAGGAGACAAAGCTGTGTTAACTTTCAACTCACCTGAAGGATGACTGTCACAAAGAATTCTAAAACATAAACCCAATTTTATATGGGCCAATGGCCTCAATTTAGAGGACAGGAGGAAAGGAATGAAAACATTACAACATACAAAAGGGTACATGGATATCAGGCTGTGCCTTTAGTCCTCTTCCACGGCTAAGCTGTTACTTATCTGATAACTCAAACAGGCTGTTGGCTCCTTTCTGAAGTGACTGAGGCAGGGATGAGCTAATTCAGCATTTTATGTGACCTAATACAGAAAATATGTAGCTATTCCACTACAGCATACACTGCTCTGCAAAGTTATTTTATTCATGTCTATGTATTTTTAAGGCTTTGGAACACTTGGAAACTTATATTTCTGAAACCTGCTGCTCTCCACATGCCCTCCTTCCTCCCTAACACTTGCTGTAATTCACCTCTTTACCAGATGAAAAGGTAACTAATTGGTCAGGGTACACTAACCTCAGAGTCCTTGCTGGATCGGCCATTTGTAAAATGTCATGTAAGAATGGCAGGAACACTTCCTGCCATACATTCAATGGCACAACACACTACAAAGAATAAACAGCATGAAAACAATCTCTCCAGGTCTCCTATGCTAGGAACAATTCTTGCCAATCCTTGTAGCACATGCTTGTGGCCACTGGATTAATGCAAATCCCATATTTGAAACCTTTTTTATTCTTTCATTTTCAGTGGAGAAAAAGCCTTAAGAATCTTGACATTTCTAACTCACACCATTGCTTATTTTCATGCCCCATTAGATTTGTTTCCATTCTTCTTCTTCTTAGCCTCTCATTTTTCTATTTTCAATGCTTCTAAAGTAAAGGATGACTTCCTGAAACAGAAGCATGACGAGCAAAGCAATACTGGTCATAATGAAATGGAGACCTAAAGAAGAGGTAAGATGCTGACTGCCAACAAACATGTATTTATTTATTTAATGGATGTTGTTAACCACCCTACATTACTGAACCCTACATAGATGGTCAGCACCTAAAGAAGTCATTCATAAACAATTCTAAACCAAGAGGGAAGTAAGCACTAACTAAAGTTATTAACAAAACCAGCCGACTTTGCAGTGTGCAATAGAGTAGCCTCCATTTTTAGAGTTTCAAAATGGCAAAGGCACATGAGGTGCCAGATTCCTTGAGAGGCTTGGTAAGATTTAGACACGTGTATTTCTTAAGCCTTTGACAGCCTCCCTCACAACTTGGTTGACAAAACACTTCATCACATCTCCAGCAGTAACACAAACCTTGTGTTACTGTGTTCCCATTCAAAGTTAAATCAAGATAAAAGGTGAAGTTACTGGTTGTCACACCCCCCAACCCTCTAGGAATTCTGAAAAAGAAATCAAATTTGATGTTTTGCTGCTTCCTTTTAACATGTGATCTGTATTTTATGAGATCATTGCTTATAGGCAGCAAAACCACACCCTCTTAGAAGTTCAATTCAGATATAGCAGTCAACTTCTAATAATATTCTGAAAGGGGGAAATATAGCAAACACAGATGAGATCTACCTATCAAGTACATATAACGTTTTAATTAACAAAAGGACTGTTTCTCAAAGTCAACTAAACAGCATACTACAAGGCATCTCGTGAGACCTCACTTGCAGTATTGTGTACAGTTCTGGTGTCCTCAACATAAAAAGGACATGGAACTGTTGGAAC
>JANHGB010068996.1:0-21090 GCA_026283785.1 Coracopsis vasa
ACATAAAAAGGACATGGAACTGCTGGAACAAGTCCAGAGGAGGGCCACTAGGATGATCAGAGAACTGGAGCACCTCCTGTATGAAAACAGGCTGAGAAAGTTGAGAGTGTTCATCCTGGAGAAGAGAAGACTGCGTGGAGACCTCATAGCAACCTTCCAGTATCTGAAGAGGGGCTATAGGAATGCTGGGGATGGACTATTTGTCAGGGACTGTAGTGATAGGACAATGGCTAACGGGATAAAACTTAAACAGGGGAAGTTTAGATTGGATATAAGGAAGAAATTCTTTACCGTTAGGGTGGTGAAGCAGTGGAATGGGTTGCCCTGGGAAGTTGTGAATGCTCCATCCCTGGCGGTGTTCAAGGCCAGGTTGGGCAGAGCCTTTAGTGACATGGTTTAGTGGAAGGTGTCCCTGCCCATGGCAGGGGGGTTGGAACTAGATGATCTTTCTTTCCAACCCTAGCTATTCTATGATTCTATGAATTGCTAACTTGCTCTCTCAGCCTGTTTTGAGTCACTCTAGCTAGGTCTCTACCATATACCACCAAGTCAAAGTTCTGTGTTGAGATTACAGCAGGGCCTCTGCCCAAAGGTAACATACACAGGACTGTAATACTCATTTATTTTTTATTTAGCAGCTAAGACATAGCAAATGAATAATACTGTTCATATAGTATTATATATAGTATAGCATTATATTACTCTGCATGGAGTATAGTACTATACTCCATATTCTATATATAGTACTATACTCCATACTATAAGATGACCCTTTAAAAATTTTAGACATGTAGCAGCAGCTTCAAAAAGTAAAGCAGTTGACCCAAGTGCTGTGGTAACTACAGCTTTGTAGTTTAGCTCCAGAAGTTGAATTTTTGGTTAGACGTTTCCCAGTTCCCAGAAATAAGAAGTGGAAAACTTACATGCTGAAGTGTAGGATTTACAGAATTCTGTGTGTGATGTGCTGGAAGGTGGATGAACTACTCAAACAAAAAGGCCAAATGGACCAAAACAAACTGTGTATCCCACATATATGCATGCAGGACACTGCCACAGTCACAGCTGTGGCTGCCTTCAGACACAGCCAGCCACAGACCAGGCTCTGCTTTCAGCTGCACCCATTCAGGACTCACACCAGACTAAGCACAGCCAGCCACATCCCCTCCTCCTCTTGGGCTGGCAGAGGCACAAGGTCACTAGTGCAGCTCACACACCGCAGTCCCCAGGTTCACATGCACATCCATGTTTGTGGATCCCCCAAGTACCAGCACAGCCCCTCTGTTAGCCAGCATCACTGTCCACATCCCAGCCCCCCTTACCTACCCTATAGGTCCCTTACTCTCCAGCTGGTCCAGCTGGGTGCTCACTGCATACACACAGTACTCACACACTTGTCCCAGAGGCATCTCACACACACAGGTCCCCTCAGATACCAGCACAGACCCTCCACCAGCCTGATACCCCTGCCCAAACCTGGCGCCTTCTACTTGCTGACTGGTGCAGCTTGGAGTTTTGTCAGTGAATCTACATGCACACACATGCACAGAGTTTGAGGAAGGCACAGACACTGACTCTCAGCAGCTTGGGCACACGGACTGTCACTCACGGTTCCGAGCCAGCACCAAACCCCTCACTCAACCTGTTCTCTCCAACAGCTGTATTTTGAGACACTCACTGCTCCCGCCCCAGTGACTGGAGGTTAAAGACCCCACTGGCTCCAGCAGTTAACAACACTGACTTATGGTAAGGCACCACTAAGTGAATTTGAGTTCCTTGAAGAGCTAGGTGTCAAGAGAGATTCTGGAGCATGCAACCTCAGCCAGCAAGGAGTCCTAAAAATGTGTCCAATTTCCCAAGGTGTCAGTAATGACCAGTGACAAAGGTAGAGCCTTGAACATGCCTTCAGCTAATGAAATCTCAAGAACATTAATGTCTAGTCTCTAGTCTCTCTCTCTCCTCCTCTACTCTCACTTTCTTTCCCCCTGTCTCTGTCTCCGTCTCCACAACCAATATTACTGGAGTCCCCATCTAATATTTCTTAAACCTCAATAGCATTCTGTATAAAAAGCCTACTTACTATAATATCCATATAAATTTACATCTGCAACTAAAATAAGTATGTCAGTGTATTAACCACTAAGCTGTCTTGTCTTTTTTTTTTTTTTGACATTACTAATCTAATACCACTTATTCCAAGCAGGTGAATATTACTGGATTTTTTCTCAAGAAATAACATCTGGCCTAATAAAATGACCCAATCAAACAAATTTAAGGGGGAAGAGAAGAGCAGGGAGAGAGCTCCATCTCTTCAAGAGAAAAAAAAGTAAGTTCTGATCATTTTCAGGTTAATAGAGGTACAGTGTATCATAATATAATAAAGCTTTACAGGCAGACTGTCAGAGTTACATTTCTGTCAGCAGTTTTATAAATGAAATATCTCATCAGTCTTCAATTCCATTTCCAAACTACAATCCATATTTAGAGGTTTGAACTTGAAAGACTGTTACAGAATTTTAATAATCATGGGACAGCTCTGTTAAAAACCCCAAACAGATATTAAATAACAAATTGTATGAAAATAAAACTTCAACACTGATGTTACTTTCATTATTCCTGTATTGCAATATATGTATCTACAACATATTTGTTAAATCCACAAAACTCATAGGGGAATGGGAAGAAAAAAAAAGCAGTTTGAAATACCAGACTGATCTCAATTATATATGTGAATCAGTTTTCCCTTAAATGACTTCTAGTGCCAGTAGCTTCTATTGACAGATATATTTTATATATTATATATAATGACTAGTTTTAGGGAATATACAATAGTCTCCTCTTCACACAAGTTTGGGGTTTTTTTCCTTTTTTTTCACCATGCTTATTTTTATTCATAATTTGACTAGAAACTGAGTTGAATATGGAAGCAGATGAAATAAAGATTACAGAAACTTGGATGAAATCAATACATTTGATCAATGGCAAGGGTAATTTATGTGCAAACTGGGAAAAGCATGGTGTCTTTTTTGTTTCTTGGAATAAAATGTTTATTCATATAAACCCAGAAACATAAAAGATGTATGCAATGGGATGAAAACTGTACCAGATTTACAATACATTTCATCAGAAGTTGCGGGGGGAGAAGAGGGGAGTAAAACAAAGGGCAAAAAAAAAACAAACCAAAACAAAACCCAACAGATTTACAGTTTACATGTATTTGGAATTCTGTTGATTTGAAAAAAAAATAAAGCAAATATATATGCATATTCTTACTCTGCACAGACTCTTCATTAAAGTAACTGAGAACAGCATTACTAACTAAAGCTACACCCAGGCATCCCAAACAAAATTTTTAAATAACAATTGAAAAAGAATCAAGCACTGTCCTAGTTCAGAAGTGTAGGCAAGACTGGAGGTGTATCAGCTCACCAAATCCCACAGCTTTTCTGATGTTTATATGGAGAAGTTGCCTTCAGCCCTTATGAGAGCTGTACAAAATGACATCTAGACTAAACTCCCCATAAACACCTCTTGCACTTAGACCACTGAGAGTACGCCTTAGTTCTCAAGAGTTGTGATCCCTCTATCTGAAGCACAAAATTTGTGCCATGACAGAAGATGTGTCTTTGACCAGTTTTGGAAGGCAGGATCAAACTGCAACCCTTCCTCATTGCATTTGGCATTTTTTGCTTTGAAAAAACATCAATTTTCTAACTCTGGCTTCAATGAATTCACTTAGGCAGCCTGAATTTAGAATCATATTTGAACTGGAAATGCAGAATTTTGCCCAAAGATTCCAGTAATGTTGCCCCATATTTCTACAAGTGGTAAAAAAATTTGAAACTGTGAGGCCTTCAGACAGGAAAAAAAACGAAGTTTGTTAAAAGTGCTACATGGTGGGTGGAATTTGGCTGAAGATGAATAGATGGAGTTTTCAATACAAGAAGGTACAATACAATTATATCAGTTCCATTTTGCATGTGGTGGAGCAGGAGTTTCCTACAGGGTGTCACATATTCAATAAAATGTAATATGGTTGGCAATTTGTCATTGTTAATAACTCAGCTGCTTACCAGACCTTGGTAGTTTTGCTGGCATTATTCTGTGTTTTCCAGCAGGAAATCTGATAGCTCATGTTCACATTTTCTTATTTTAATTTCTCTCTCATTTTTCTATATTAACTTAATTCTGAATAAAATACTAATACATATTTTCAAAGAAGAGTTGAAGTATAACAGTATATGGTTAAAAATATTACTGCAAAATGACATTTGTGGCTTACTGCTTGCATTTTCCAATTTTTCTGCATGAAGAGTCTAACTCCACCTGGGTCAAGAAAAGCTAAACACATATACAATAGTAGCATCACAGAATCACAGAATGATGGAGGCTGGAAGTTATTGCTGGAGATCGAGCTAGTTCAGCTAGATGAGGTTGCCCAGAGCCATGTCCAGTCAGGTTTTATATGTCTCCAAAGGTGGAGTCTCCACAACCTCTCTGAGCATCCAGTTCCAGTGTTTGACCACCCTTACATAAAAAAAAAAAAAAGTATTTCCTGTGTTTTAATCCTGATCACCTGTTACTGAGTTTATTTCTTGTATGTTTCCTGTTCATGTTTAAGCTTAGTCAGAATAAATTTGTTTGCCCATGCAGGTATCTTCTTGTCTTTGCCTGAATTCTTTCTTATCAGGATGGATTCTTCTTAATCCATGAAAATCAACCAGCTGCCACCACCACAATTTTTTCCATGACATACCTGTAGGGATTCTTCCTAACATTTCTGAACAAGCCAAAGTCTTATGGCATCCAGGACTGACAACCTATTTACCTTGCTCCCTTCTCTACGATTATGAAAATCATCTCGTGACAACTACAGTCAAGGCTTCCAACTACTGTCATGTTTCCAACTTATTTTCTGACCAGTGTTTTCTTGTTAGTAAAGATGAGGTCAAGTAGAATGACTCCCCTCACTGTCTCCTTGACCAGGAGGTCTGTGTCAGGCAGTTGTCATCAGTGTGCCCCAGAAACCTTCTGGATTGCTTGTGTCCTGTTGGGTTGTCCCTCCAGCAGATATGAGGATTGTTGAAGTTCTTCATGACAGCTAGTGCTTATTAACATGAGACTTCTGGTCATATGAAGAAAGCCTTATCTACCTCTGCTTAGTGCCCAGATGCTCTGTAGCAGACACCAACAACAACATGTGCTTTTGTCCCTAGACAGAGCCACTTGCATTCCTGCGACTTGCTATTTTTTGTATCCTGTCACAATCTCTTTGCTGGCTTTTCCCAATCGTATGCTTAATTTGATTTGTGATTGCCCCCAGAAGGATTCATTGCATGACTTTCCAAAGTAGTGAAGTAAGATAGATGGGCCTATAGCTTCCTGGATCCTCCTATAAGCTCTTCTTATAGATGGAGTGACATTTGCCTTCTTTCAGTCTTCTGGGATATCCCCCAACCTCCATGTTTTCTTGAAGATTATAGAGAGTGGCCTCACAATGATGTCAACTCTCTTCACAATCTTGGATGGATATTGTCAGGACCTATCAATTTGTAGGGGTCAAGCTCCTGTAATAATTCACATACTACCTCTTTCTTCACTGATGGTGGGTCTTTGTTTACCTCAACCTGCTTTTTATTTCCCAAGGCCTGGGGCCCAACAGTGCTGGTAAAGACAGAGGTGAAGAAAGTGTTGAGGCCCTCTGCCTTTTTAGTATCGTCGGTAATAAATGACACATGACATGCTCTTGTCACTTCTTCAGCATCCTTGAAGAAACAGTGATGCCTCAGAAATATCTCTTTTATTAGAAGAAGTTCTTTTGTATTGACATACCTATAGAGGTATCAATATCAGCTTCAAGAATGTGATTGCAATGTGTCACACATCTAAACAAAACTCCTATCCAAAATGTATTATACGATATCACTACAAAGAACTTTTAGGTTAACCCAACAAAGAATATTTTTGGTAGGGTCAAAAAGATCTCTTTATTCTATACCATGTGAGCTGTCCCTGAAGCCTTTCTTCATTTTGGGGGTTTTGGTTCTTATTAGCCTCTACAGGTTTTTGTCACAGTACTGAAGAGCACAGTGTAACACTGTAAAGCATTATAGACAATGTGAGCAGTGTGACAATTTAGTTTAATAACTATGTCAGCTTGTGAATAGTATCTTGGCTTTCTGAATATCCTCGTATACCTCAATGTCTATTTTGAATGTAACTTTAGAGTAACTACATAAGTTCAGCATTCATTTTAAAAGTGGAAATGGGATTCATTTGCGAAATCTTAAGTACCTGAAGTTAGAGGTTTAAATCTCAGGCAACCACCCTCATCTCTAATTGTAGTCAATAAAAAGAAAAGAGAATATACAGTTTCTGAGTGCATTTAAACATAAATGAGCATATATAGTTTCTGTCTTACTCTGAAATTTGTGTCTAAATTGCTGAAACAATCTTGTTTTTCAGGAGATATATTTAGCTGCTCAAGCATATTCATCTACTACCATATGAAATTTTGTAAGAATTTAAGGCGCTTATGACACTTGGAAAATCTCACATGCAAGTTATAGGAAAGCTGCATCTTCTGGATCAGTAGCTAGAGGTCAGATATAATAATCAATAGCAGCTAAATAATGCTGAAAATCAAGAAATGTTAAAGCCCTCATTATAAGCTTTAACGTTATAACCAGAGTGCAAAATCCTATTGCACCAAGTGTCACACCTAGCATCCAGAGCAAGGAAGAAAGCTTGGGAACATTTACTAGCTTGGGGACTTTGACACAGTAATAATTGTTGAGAAAATAGGACTGAATCAGGTTGCAGAAACAGAAAAACCTCAAAACCTGTCTGGACAGAAGTGACAGTTTATATACCAGAAGCATCTGAACTTCTGTTACTCATTTTCAGAACAGCACCCTCTCCAGTGAACATTTGTAAATAATAATCAATCTCAGTACTGTATATGAATGGAAAACATGGAAACAACATCAGTGGTTAACTGAATTTACTAAAGTAATTTTAGAAAACCAGATGTTTTTCTTATTAAATAAGCATCTTCTTAGGTTCTTTCTTTTTTAACCTTTGATGACACTCTAGTTGGATTTAGTGATATGCAAAATTTGAAATCTTTACAGTACCACTCCTATGGCTAAATGTTTCTTAGATATGTGGAATTTTTGAGTACCATTTTAAGCACCTGAAATTTTAAAATTTTTTCACCAGTTACCTTCAAATATGAAACAAATTAAAAATATATAATACTTTTCTTGTGTAAAATTTTAATGAGACCGAACTTAATGCTCATTTTATAACAACAGTGTACCATTAACTATTCATTTTTTAGAGAATTAGTCTATTCTAAGCAAAATTGGACTATACACTTTGACCATCTTTATTCATATTTTGTGGGAGAAAATATAGATGAGATCTGCTTATGTTCATTGTATTAAAGCTAGCACAGTTATTCTCATCAATGCTATAAAGAGTTCCTCAGTTTAGCTGTTGCCTTTGATTGTGGCTGCATAGGGACACTCAGAAAAATAAATTCAAACTAAGACTGTGAATTTAAAATCAGCTACTTAGAGCAGATTGAGCTCATATTGAAAGAAATTTAATTTACGTGAATTTATGAAGTCGCCTAAGTAATCTAGTATAACAAAAAAATTACAAAATTATTGAGGGTGGTTTAATTAATTTATTCTGAAAGTTAATTTGAACTTTTTTTTTTTTCCTAAAAGATCCCAAGTGCACAAGCCTTTAAGTTTAAGAAAACCAATATTTGGTACAGAATACTTTAGAAGTCTCAGGTACCTATGCCTGTCTGTGTAAATCTGCAGAGATACATATCTGTGTCTAGATATGAAGTATAAATCTAAGCGTTTGTTTACAGTTGTCATTAAATATTAAATACAAGGTGGCAAACTACTGAACTGTGAAAGTTTTATTTGATTCTATTAAACACAAACCAGTCTAAGGAACAGACACACAGTTCAAGCAGTGACTAGTTAGCAATTTCTTCCCATGAACATCTATTTGCATTGTTTCTAAAACAGCAAGAGAACTACAGCACATCCTACTGAACTATGTAACATTTCATTTGTATCTTGTGTCACTCTAACGATGTAAAGAAATTGCTTCAGGTTGCACTATAACGCTGACAACTTTTCGCATAGCAAGCAAGTTTGAATATTTCAGTATACAAGAATAGCACTGACTCTGTAAACCGAAATGTAAGTCCCACAATTTTATTAAAGTAAAACTTCTACATTTCAGATTTCTTTGATTTTTATAGTCTTCCTTTTCACCTTTAACATGTCAGATAGATGCACAAAAAACTTGTCTCCTAATCTCTTCTCAGTCCTGCATTCTGAAAAAATAAGGACGACTGATTAGTTTCACTAGCAGACACAGAGATGTGATCATCTCACTCAGCACTTGTCAGACCATATCTGGAGTACTGTGTCCAATTCTGGCCCCACAACTGAAAAAAGACACAGATAGACTGGAGAATTTTCAAAGCAAGGCCACAAAGATAATCAAAGGACTGGTAAACCTGTCCTGTGAGGAAAGGTTGAAGCAGTTAGATCTCCTCTCTGAAGAAGAGAACTCTCAAGGGGACCTCATCACAGTATTCCAGTACTGAAAGGGCAGCTACAAAGAAGATGGAGGCTGTCTTCACATGAAATCACATGGAGGAGCAACAAGTACAAGTTGCTACAGGAGATGTTTAATCTTGAAATAAGAAAGAAATAATTTATAGTAAGAATTATCAGTCAATGGAACAACCTTCTCAGGGACATGGTAGAGTGCCTAGCATTGCAGGTTTTCAAGATGCAATTGGACAGGGTGCTAGATAATCTCACTGAGGCTTTCTTTCCCACAAAAGGCTGGAGCAGATGATCTTTCAAGGTCCCTTCCAACATGGGCTGTTCTGCAATTCTATGATTCACTGTGATTTCAAAATTCTTCCTATGTTCTACATAGGAGACAGATTTTGAATTATGTATTATACTAGTATATTTTATTTAGACACTTAAAATGGATACCGCTGGGGCCACAGCTATTTTAAATCTGTTTCTACCTATTGTATGTATTGTACATCTTTCTTCACTGTTCCTTAATACAGTTCCCACAAATAGAAGTGGGAACAATTCCATTTAGCCTACTTTCATTAGCTAACACTAAAGATTGTGTTGTTGACACTGTTTGTCATGAAACTGATGCCATTGCTCCTAAATGTATTTGTACTTTTCCTGTAAACAAGCTAAAGAGAAAATTGCACACCCGTGATACATGGCTTCTGAAAGAAAGCCTTAAACCAAAATAAGTATTTTGCTATTTATTTATATTTGTCTTCCATCTCAAATTTAATACATTCGCAACATTGTTTTTAAATTATGTTACTGGAGTCTTCAGAATTCATGATCACTTTTTATTTCTCTGTAAGTAGTCCCTTAAAGCAAATGTTGCTTGGGAACTGAAATATATTTTAATTGCATATAATTAAATATAGTAGTATTTTATTTATATTTAAAACTCTTTACAATGTGTTTTAGATGTAGCATTTTCTCATTTTAAATAACTTGCTGATTTTAGCTCCAATTTTGAATGCAATTTGAAAGGTATTTTCTTTAAACAGGCATTCCAGGCTTTGTTTTACTTCAGATTTTTAAGTTAAGTTTATTAGATAGAAACGCTGGGTCTCATCTATCTTACTTAGAAAAACACTGACCCTGCAGTTTTAGCCTAAATTTCCTATTCTGCCTTTAGCAATTAGTCATTAATAGCACAGAAGATTTAACAAATAATTTTTATGACTGAATACTCATAACACAGGGGAGAGTGTAAAAGTAATTTTCACAATTCTTTTTAAAAAATAGAGTTGTTGATGATTATTTTCTGAAAATTGAAGGTTTAGCAAGCTTCAGTAAACGTATATGTAAGTTTGTAAATATTTATGTGGTCATATACCCAACAGTGCATACAGACATAGCAAAATCACAGTCTGACTTCCACTTCAAGGAGGGGTGCCAGGAAAGTTGTATCACTACATTTCTGTTGAGCAGAAGACATGTAGAGAGATCACAGAGATACAAAGTCCCACAGAATATTGCAGTCAGCATTCTGTGGAGGTTCATCCCGCTAATACGGCTAGTATTATATAAGGTCAATGTCAGATAGAGGAAATTTTAAAAAACCAAAACAATAGAATAAGTGCATCAGGTCAGCGTGGCTATAAGATGCCTAAAGCTTTTTAAAGAAATAGCAAAGGGTAGAATTATAAAGACATGCGTGTCTTAGTATTTGAGATTTTGCCTGATTTCCATCTGCTAGCCTAGAAACGTGGCTTTTCCAAAGTTGTGTCATATTTCTCATATTTTCATGAATGGTTAGAGTGCTTCAGGAGTACGTAGAGAGCTTTTTATGTGGCATTAAAAATGACTCCATTAGGTATATGGACTGTATTTGGAATTTTGGCTGAAATATACAATCCAGACAGCTCATTTCATCCTTTCAATATATAAAGGAGGCCTATAAGAAAGATAGAGATGGTAGACTTTTTACCAAGACCCATAGTGACAGGACAAGGGGCAATGGTTTTGTACTGAAAGCACAACCCCATGCAGAGGAGTTGGACTAGATGATCTTCAAAAGTCCCTTCTAACCCAAACCATTGTATGATTTTATAATTCTGTGAAAGTGAGAGGTCTCAGTTCTAGATTGTACAACTTTTATGAGGTAAGACTTCTGCAAACAAAACATTTAAACAGAGTATTTTATTAATTATTGTCTAGTGGAATATCCTTTTTCTGACCCTGTTCACTGCAAATCAGAACACTGTGCAAAAATTTTATTCATAATATATATCCTTGGCTGTATCACAGCTCTTCGAAACTCCGTTCCCTGTATTTCTCTGCACTTAAATCAAGGTGCTTAACCTCTAAATGTCTTGCCTTATGCTCTGTATGTGCTTTTAATCATTGTTATTACCTTGACTCCAGTCTGCAACAGATCATTCTCAATTGCTTACTATTAATTTTTTTGAGAAACATTCTCTTACAATTGAGAGATGCTCTCCAAATACTTCTGAAAAATCTCTCTTTATTATTCCCTGATCTTCTGTAAAAAGTCTTGAAAACAGCTAGGCTGCAGGTTTGATTAATTCACGGGCTGACTGAATACAGTCCCTCAAATTAACCTTTCTATGTGAAACCAAGTGGTAAGATTCATCTTGGATTTTGATGAAGAAATCATAAGACAATTAAGCATCCTTTGGTTCTGTGTTTGTACAATATCTAGTCCACTGTGGGCTAAAATAGTAAAGAAAAAGCAATACTAAAGAAAAAATATTACTAACAAAGTCAAGTACAGATTTCAGATTCATATGTGTGTTTGATTACTATGAAAAAGTTGTGATTTTAGAAAGATGCTACCTTATAATTTTAATATCGGATTGCAGGATATTCCAGTTGCTTGGAATAAGGAACTGATTTAAATTTCAGTATCTCTCCTGCAAAGTAGTACATTCCTCACCAAAAGCTTATTATCAGATGTTTTGCCAAAATGCTTCAATACAGGGAAGGAAAAGAAACAAGGGTACATTTAATTGGCACTATAATTTATAAATATTTTTGACTGTGGACATTGCAAGTTATGACACTTCACAAGTGAAAGCAGATTCACCTTTTTGCCTGGAAAAGGTACAGAAAAGCATGATATTCACTCCAGCAGAAAAGGCGTCAAAAATATGGTATTCCAATTAATTCTTATAAACTGTCAAAGCCAAATATTTAGCAAAATTTGTGCATTCTGTTGACTTTACACATAGGGACAAATTTCTTCCATGGAACAATATTCTGTTACAACTTCAGTTAAAGCTGAAGGTTTCTAAGTTTCCTAGTTACATTTTATCTTATTGCACTCAAGTGTCCCTAGACAAAATTAATGAAAATACTGAAAGCACAGTGTTACTTACATGTTGCTCCTGAAAACTTGCCAAGTAATAAGGAAGTCACCCATATAATAAGAGGAATTTTTGTCTGTAGTCTGTCCATCAATGGAGACAATAAAAATACTTTTAACACATCTTTCCACATTTCCAATCATAAAACATTGCATTTTTTTTAATTCTTTTTTTTTTGTAGCATAACGGTATGTTAAATTTTGTTTTATCTTTGCTACTTCACAAGTTCTACAAAATCTAGACTTCTTTTTAGTTCAGTTTTCAATACACAGCCAGAGACTCCAAGCTGTTAGAATGTATAAGTCGTGTCCTTTTCCTCACTGAACAAAAAAAAAAAAGGCTGTCATGGCAATTTTGTATTTATTCATGCTGTAATTTATGTCTGAAACACTCAAAACAGTGCTCAAGAGAGTTAGTTTGAAAATTATATCGAGTTATACCATGAAACAGCAGAATGAGTGTGAATGAGATAAAATGGTAAAGGATAAAAACAGCTTGTTGATTTTTTTTGCATATTTTTGTGGGTCTTTTTCTTTAATTTCAATTCATCCTTTTGAATCAGCCAACAAAAATGAAACAGCAGACAGTCTTACTTTCACAGAACTTATGACACACGTAGTTAAAATTTTATACTGACTATAAAAAAGACAATGCAATGTATTGTGTAACTTAGGAACATCCTACATGCAGTTTGAACACAAAATATTCATACATCATTTATGTTTTGATTACACTCTAACTGCTGACAAGGTACTGCATTTATGAATAATGCAAAGAAACTGAAAGAACAGGCTTTTTATATTCCATTCTGAGCCTCTGTTTTTCAGCCAAAGTGATTTAACTATGTAAAACACATGTCATTGATGGAATAAGATTAGAAATACATTGTGTTCTTGACAGTTAATTATTCCTGTGTGCATTTCTGATGCAGTCATAGCAACTGTAAAGCTAAGCGTCAGGTATCTCTGAAAATACAAGACCACAGTCATTTCAGTAACACCTAGTACTTCTAACTCTATCTGAATAATGTTAAAACAAATTTTAAATTATTAAAACAAATAGTCAGACAAGGAAATTAAAATATAACTCTGTGGAATTTCCATTGATCAATTTAGTAAGCATTGGGGAGGGGGGGGAAGCAATCACAGTAAAAATACATTTAAATGCACTGTTTCCCATACTCAATTAATTAAAAAACAAACAAAATACTTTAAGAAACCATGTACCCGCATCCTGCACAGTGAAGCTTAAAACTCTGAAAATTTGTTGCATTTTTAATTGAAATGCGTTGCATGATTAATCTTGATTTATGAAGAATCTAATATCTGTTCTCTTTTCATTTCCCTTTGCTGAAAATATCCTCAATCATCTTTTTAATCAATATTAGAAAAAAAAAACCCCACATTATCACAGTTACAGTAGGATCCCAAAGAGCTTTGGTCCAGCATAGGAAAAACTCTCCAATTGACAAATATTCCATATCGGGCTACAACAATTAGCCCCCTTCAATGAATAATATCTGGACGTTAAAGGACTATTTGTTTCAGATTTAATGAGAATATTGTTTAATTTAGTCACTCTAACTGTAAGGAGGATGTTTCTCAAGGACTTTTGTTTCCACCATTTAATTAGGATAGAAGTCTATTCAGAGGTTTATTCTATAATCAGAACAGCACCAAGATGTGAATAGCATATTCAGAGTTGGTCATAGCTAGGAGAAGTTCCTTTTTAAAAAAAATATAGCAAAACCAGAAGCAATCTGCCTTGTGTGAAATGGGAAAGTACTGTACACTGACTATACTAGCATACTAAGACTTAGGTACGTTAGTATGACACTAGACATTCAACTGAAAAAATGGGGATAATTTTTTTTTTTTAATTCAATCAGTTTTTAAGAGTATGTTAAGATGAAATGTACTCTGTAATGCATGTGTCTTAGCCTTTAGGAAAATTCTAGAACACTTTTTCAAATATGGGTCTCTGCACTGTAGATTTGACATGATCCTGCTGATGACCTCCTCCCACAAATTATTTCATTACTTCCAGTATTCTTAAAGATGAAGGAGACTGTGTATTTCTAATTTATTATGTTCATATACCATGATGACATATTGAAATATTCAAATATTCAGATTCAAACTGCTTTCTTTTAGATTTAGACTTGGCAGTGCAAGGTTAACGATTGGACTCGATGATCTTAAAGGTCTTTTCCAATCTAAATGATTTTGTGATTCTGGATACTTTTGAAGAGGTTCTCACTCCTCCCTTTCTTCCTCCTCCCCCTCCCTAACCCCCGCCCCAACAATAGCCAGGAAAAGAGGCTTAATTTCCTATTTCTACATATTGCTTAAAATAGTTCTGAATTGTTTGTTTTGGAATGAAGAAAATCAAACACAAGTCATGGGAAAGCAGAGGAGTGCATTTTAGACCTTTGTTACAGCTTGAGAAAAAAATCAGCTTTCAATCTAACTGTGTCAACACTGAGAAAACTATTCTTGACTCGAGAAGAACGCAAAATAGTTTGCAGCCAAGGTGCAAGAAAATCAGGAGGGAGGATGGGACTATCAGTGATGGCTCTATGAAAAATATATCTTTTAAGAATTATATAGAATATATGTCATTTAACTTTTGCAAATGGTAAACAGAGCTGCTCTTGATCAAATTCACTGAGAGTCCCAGACTTTTTTCTTCTCTGTAACCTCCCAAGTCTTTCTGCAAGGAGAACTACCTACCTTGGAAAGATTTTAAATAGATCTTGCTCTTCCTCAAAAAAAGCAGGCAGGTAAATGCCTAACCTTATTTTGTGCCTTTTATTGACTTTGAGGTATATTGTAGTGGTGTCGTGGTTTAAGCCCAGCCGGTAACTCAGAACCACACAGCCACTCACTCACTCCCCACTTTCTTCCCCTGCCAGCTCCCAAAGGGATGGGGAGGAGAGTCGAAAGAATGTAAATCCCACAGATTGAGATAAATGCAGTCCAGTAACTAAGGTATACCACAAAACCACTACTGCTACCACGAGTAATAATAAGGGAAATAACAAGGGGAGAGAATATGAAACTAAAAGGGGAAAGGAAAAGAAAACAGTAAACACAAGTGATGCACAGTACAACCGCTCAGCACCTGCCGATTGATGTCCAGCCAGACCTGAGCAGCAATCTGGGCCTTCTGGGTAACTCCCCCTAGTTTATATACTGGGAATGACACGCTGTGGTATGAAATACCCTTTTGGCTAGTTTAGGTCAGGTGTCCTGCCTCTGCTTCCACCCAGCTTCCTGTGTCCCTTCTCACTGGTAGAGCATGAGATACTGAAAAGTCGTTGATCAGAGTAAGCATTTCTTAGAAACAACTAAAACATCAGTGTGCTATCAGTGTTATTCTCAGACCAAAGTCGAAAACACAGCACTGCATCAGCTACTAAGGAGAAAAATTACTGTTACAGCTGAACCCAGGACAAGTGGTAACTCTTTTATAAATATATTTTCAACCATTGTTTGTTTTCTGTGTCAAACAGGATATTAGGTTCTGTCAGAAAATCTTTGACAATATGCTACAGGGTGGAAAGTAGCCATTCAAAAAGAGTCTGCTGAATCTCAATAAAATTTACTTTCAGGCATGAAGGCTTTTTTTAATCTTATGCACCCATTAGAGATAGAAATCTAAAATCTACAAAATGAGGAGAAGAAAAGTGGAAAGAGGCTAAGTTTGCTCTTATTTAAAAAATAAAAATTCAGTTCCCTGACAAAACAGGAACTTTGATACATGTACAGTATATGGAATTTTTTTTAACACGTGTGGTTTTATCTCATGGATAATCCTCTTTGAGATTATTCGAAATTGCTCTGCAATATCCTTTTTCATTTTATTTAGTTTAGCTAAAGTCATACAGTACAGCTGGTTACTGATCTCCAGTCAGGAATACTTCTTCTGATCTATGATCACACCATTGTATTCCAGTTGAAAATGTTTAGAAAGCTGTTCTCAAGACTCAGCAAGGCTTAATATCAGAATTTTCTACTTTTTTTAGACTATCAAATCTCTCGCAAGAATTGAATTCCATTTTCATGCAGTTCATTTTGTATTTATATTTTTCACTCAACGGACAGAGTCAGCAGGGAAGAGAGATGTATTTGAATAAGGGAGAGGTAAATATATGATTAAAATTATTTGGTTTCATATTTTTCAGATGTGAGTCTGAAGTTTATTTTACAGTCAAAGTTAGCATGCTTTAGTTAGACTTCATGAAAACAGGTCTTGTGTCTCTGAGATATGTCACATTGAAAAATCAGAAACAGATTACAGTAGTGGCATCCTTCTTATCTGTTTTACTGTTCCTTTTGAGATGAAATGATCTGTCATTCTCTTAACATCCATCTGTTGCTTCAGAAGGGCAAGGACCTCATTTAGGTCCTGCTCTGTATATGATAGAGCAATGTGGATGGCTTGGACGTCTTGTGATGTCCCTAATGGCAGTAGATGCCTACATTTCAGCAACTGAAATGCAAATCAGCCCCACAAGTGAGATTTAACTCAGACTGCAGACAGCTTAAAATAGATGCCTATGTACAGGTGTTTGCATGTAACCTAGAGCTCTAACCTCCCATTTTTGGGCTGGAAAGAGAGCCTCTAAACAATGAACCTAGAATTCTGAACAGCTACTCAGTTCACTCTAAAAAGAGGCATCTATGTTTAGACAGAAGTTTTCTCTCTAATTATATTTCCTATTTTGACAAGATCTGGGTTTTAGCCTTTAGTTCAAGTATAGATACCTGCTTCTAGACCCCTACAGTTAGGTATCATCAGTGTGGAACAGATTATCACCCCAAGAGCATTATCTCTTTTATCCCATTTTAGCCATGAAAAACTAGTTTACTTGTCTAAACTGGTAGCCCAGTTTTTTCCATATTAACAGATATTCCAGTCTTCAAAGAATCAATTATACTACTTGTCTTAAGCAGGAGTAATGGTTTCCTGGAATGAATACTTGAAATTTGTTACAGAAAAAAACATATATAATTAGGTTATATAAATTAGGCACAATTAGGTTAAAATTCAGGAGATACAGGTGAGATGAGTCCAGTGATGTGTCTCTCTCTGCTGCTACAGCTTGCTTACCAGTGCACTTTTATACATCAGATGTGAATTCTGTTTGGTTTTATATAATTATATATGTCAGCTGACACTAAAAAAAATAACCCAGATATTTTTAACTTTTTACTATCTGTGATCAAAGTTTTTTTCCTCTTAGATATCATCATTGGCATCAATTATCATACATTAAGACGTTAGATGACTTCTGGATTATATATGAGCTGTTTCAAACTCTTGACTTTCCTAAAGGACTGGAACTTCTACAGAAAGACTGATTTGGATGCTTAAATATCTTAGCTATTTTGTTCACCAGTTCATTCTCTCACAGATACTACATTTAGAAATAAATGTCTTCTCTGACATAGAGCCATGATGCTCCTCAATATTGGAATTAATGAATGTGAAGCAGTATTGGAATAACACTATAGCAGAGAACAATTACATATCCCACTACTGAAAGATGCAACTTGCACACAGAAAATTTCACTCACTTACTTATTCTTATATATTGCAGTATAGCAGAATAACTGTATTAAATTGTCTGAGAACAATCAATCAAGCAAACAAAAACCCCACAACCAAACCAAACCAACCAACCAACCAATCATACAAAAATAAACCACAAAACCATTACATTTTTTTAGTGCCCCAACTATGCAACTCCTTCTGCAGTGTTATTTTTGGATTTTATTCTCCCTGAAAAAGAATGACTGTCAATAACTCCTTCTTTTCAAAGAGCTGTTTCTTCTATGTATTCATTTGCAAACTCATGCAAACTCATGCAACTCAGCCTAGATACTGAGTTTAGTAAGGGAAGAGGAACAGGAGAGGGAATTGACCTTAACATCTTTTAGGACTGAACAGGCACTTCAGAAAAGACACAGGAACAATGAGACTACCAGAATGCATGTCACTTGGGTTATAATAGAAACATAGGGTTGTACTAGTGATTCTCTGACCCTTCACTGTGGAAGGTCATTCTGTGTCATATCATGAGAACTTGCAGAAGAAAAGACAGTTTCTTGTTTGAGAAGTGAATAAGTAGAATCTTCAGCCACTGAAAAATAAGAGGAATCCTATAATGTACCTTTTTTTCAATCATTTTCTTTCACAATAGTAGAACTTTTTCTTCTGCATGAAGCTTTCAGAGAAAATCAGATTTTGTATATCATCTCCTATTCTGTTGAATTTACATATGTTTAATGATTTTTTTAAAAATTATGATAGCTCTTTAACTAAAAGAAAAATTCCTTTTTACTTTTAGGCCTTTTTCTTTGTTAAGGCCAAAAAGGCCTTAACAAAGGCCTTTTTGTACAGAGAAATCATTAACCCACATATAATGTTTTACTTTCTCAGTCTAAAGCCAATTATTCAATATATTTTCTATCGCAAACATAACACTGAAACCAACATAAATGGAAATCTGGTGCTATTTAAGAATGTTACTGGTAGGTCTGATCAGAAGTCCAGAAACCTCTGTTGAGCAACATTAATGTAGAAGATACTTAAGGGTAGATGTTAAGTATGAATAGAATAAATTATTCTTGTTTTTTTTTAAAAAAAATGAGATTATAGATTTTCTGGGAAAAAAGCTGAAATCAGTTTCAATTTGTTTAGGCAGCAGTAATGGAGCAGGAGTTTCTTTTGTGAACCTATTTACGCTTTGGGTCTCCACAGCATTCTGTGGTGTTCGGTTCCATGACTCAACTGTGCTGTGAGGAAAAATATATTCTTTCTCTTTGTTTTAAAGATAATGCTTGAGAATTTTATTTCATGTCTTCTCTTATCTTTGGGGGAAAATACTGCACAATTTTATTTCTGCACTTTTCAAACATCCTTTCTAGATCTCTATTTCTTCACAAATACTGTGTTCCAAATCCTAGCACTTAAGTTTCTCCTATACAGAAGTTACCATAAAGCTGACCTTCTTTCACCATTCTTTTTCTAGTTTTCTCTTTGAAAAGACGATGACCAGAACTGCACACATATTATGCTGTGGAGGTACCATGGATTCTTTGTACCGTGATAATGGAGTTCAGAAAAACTAACACCTGTGTGGGAAAGATGGGGAGATTAAAGTTAATGAGTCCTCTTGATGAAGATCAAAGGATGGATGCATGGGAAAAGAAGCTAATAGAAAATGAACCCATAAAATAGTATGTTTCTCAAAAAAAAATTAAATTCTGTTCTTTCATAAGATATATAGGAATTATAAGGAAAAGATTACAAAAGGAATTCTTTTTCTCTACTTTTCTGAAATTTCCTCAAGAAATCACAGCTGTTTGAGATTAAAAAATTAAAGAAAATTTTTATGGCAAATTAATGGTATTTCACTGTTTGGGTTTTTTTTGTTGTGGGTTGTTTTTTTTTGTTAATATGTAATACGGGGTTTTGCCTTCTTTTGCATTTTTAGTTAATGAAAGTCAGGTTTGATTTAATGTTTTTGCACTATTTTTGCATAGTTTTAACAAAGACATTCTTCAATGATACAATACCTGTAAGAAACTTTGTATTTCACTGCTTTCATAGTTATAGCTTTGACACTGTTGAGGCCATTTTTTGTCTTAACTATATATGTCTTGCCCTGATGTATTACATGCTTGGTCAGATTTTCCAGGAACACTTGCTTTCATCAGCCAGCTATATTATTTGAAGTTACGCTAATTAAGATTTAGATAAATTAAATAATATTTAAATGTAAAATTATGTAAGACTCATTCTTATCAAAATTATCCTTTGAGTAATGCATCATTGTCACAGGTCTTTGATGAAATTAATGTTCAAAGCCACCTGTGTGACACAACTAACGATACATTAGTGTGATTCATCATTAGTGATTATCAACAGCCGATGATGTATTAATATGCTGCTCCAAGGATGGCACTATCCAGAAAGAATGAACTTCTATACTTAAATTATGGCACAGAAGTCAATGACAAGACCAAAGTTCAAACCAGTCAACAGGAGGTAGGAGCACCGGCACTAAATCAATTTCTCTAGGATTTTTATTTTGACTTGCTAGTGGCAGTTTTGCAACTTTGTTGATTGGGTCTCATTACCTTTGTGGAAAATTATATTTGTTCTGCTTTCTTCCCCAGTAGCATTTGGCAATACTCACGCTAGTAAGACTTCCAGTACATACGAGAGGTGAACATTTTTCACATAAGCAAAAAAAATGCAAAGTCTCTTGACAATGGCACTGCTATGCTTTTCTGTGAAGGTGTCAAACTAGGCATCTATAAGAAATTCTGACAGTACCATGTAAAATTAAACTAATAGACACTTTCCAGCTTTGCCAATTTTATTTTTTTTTTAGTCCTGGTAATGGTCAGCAAAAATTAGAGAGCAGGAAGTTAAAACAGACAAAACATATTGGATGAGTGGACCACTCAGACCAATCTAATCATTTTATCTTTAGGATTATGTCACAAAATTCAGTTCAGAATGACAGAACTATCACAACGTAGAATTCCATTGTCCTCCCCTTGTATTAGAAAAAAAGTCTTCTTAAAATCTGCTTCTACTACTCAACCACCTTCTTTTCATATCCCACTGACATGATAGACACCTGTATCCATTTTATTCAGAATCTTCCTTCCCATTTTAAGCTCCTTCTAATTCATATGTTTAGATCCTTGGATAGCATCTGTAAAGAGGTGACAAGACAGATACCTGGCTCTGTTTTGCCCAAAGTACCATGTGCTTATGGGACAGACCCACCACTCCTGGTGTCTAGCTTTCCTTCTCTTTCAGCCCAGCTGACTGGAAAACGAAGACCCTGTTTCACTGTAGCAGTCAGGTCACAACCTGCAGAGACTTATGTACAGTACAGGTAACCTAGCCTGAAATATGTTGGTCCATACTCCATGATTTCTCCTTTGTAAAGCCATGGTGGCTGTCACCAACCACCTCATTGTTCTTTATGTGCCTTAGCATGCTTTCAAGCAGAATCTGCTCCAAGACTTTGCCAGGCACAGAGGTGAGACTGACTGGTCTGTAGTTCCCTGGGTCATCCATTTTCCCCTTCTTGAAAATGGGGG
>JANHGB010069000.1:0-11125 GCA_026283785.1 Coracopsis vasa
TCAGAAAGTCCTTGGTCAGAGTAAACATTACTGAGCAGCAACTAAAAACATCGGTGTTATCAGTGCTGTTCCCAGGCCGAAAGTCAAAACCACAGCACTGCACCAGCTACTAAGAAGGAGAAAAACGATTGCTACTGCTGAACCCAGGACACAGGCTCAAATACCTTTAACACTTATAAACTTTAGGAGATAACCCCAGATTTACATCAAGGGTTGAAACCAAGAAATAAAGTAGTTTAAATGCTTATATACATGAATTCATTAAGATGATTCTTTTTTAAATTTCCATAAGGCTAAAACATTTGATCACTGACATCTATAAGAAAACATGCTGCATCACCAGTTTTAAAACGTTTGCTAAATTTTTCCTACCACATTTCTTTTTCAGCTTCTAAAAATATGTTTCAATAGACGTGAAGCAGCTAAAACCAAAAGCATTGCACTGAAATACAGTGTAGAAATGCTGTGTTTAGAAACAGAATACAGTTTCCTTTGACTACTAAATAAGCAGTTAGAGTACAAGAAACCATTCCAGTAGATGAAAAAAAAAAAAAAGAAAAAAAACAAAACTGGAAAAATGCAAGGATATTCTGAAAATAAATATATATATATAAAAATACATGTAAGTCAACACATTTAAGTTCACATTTCATGAAATATGACTCTAAGTGAAAAGAGTTCAGGCACGTCCTTGCCAGGTCCTAGTTAAAATATTGCTGGCTAGACAACAGCAACAGCGAATTCTTTACAGAGAAAGATATGATAAGGCAGTGAAAAAAATCAACTCTAAATACAATGTTCAGACCTCTCTTTACCTTTCATATTCTTCTACAAAGCTTTTGAAGGTCAAGAAGGAACTACGGGCTTAAGACTGTTGCTATTCTAACACATGGTTAATGGACTATCTATTCCATCTGACAATGCTAGGGTCTGTTGAGTTGCATACAACTCTGAAGGTTTTCCAGCAGCTAATATAGAGAAAAAGAGGGGCAAAATCCCCTGTGTTCATTCTAAAGGTGCTGGGTGTCACTTGAAATTATTGCACTTCCATGTCAGAAGCCTGGGTCTAATAGAAAAGAGGTGAATAATAAACCAGATATGATCCTTTCACTCTACTAAACAATTGCGGTCCTTAGCACTTACTACACAGTTCTCAGCAATTGTCCATGTCCTCTTTTTATAAGAGAACTAAGTGTCAGAAAGTTTTTTTTCTAATAGAGATGTTTCTAAAAAGGTTCACAACCAGTCCTGTTTGTCTTAGTGTTCTCTTTCATTATTTCTATTTTAGAGACAAGGTATTGCCAGAATTAAATCTGAACATTAGGTAATGATTAATCATGCTTCATTAAAAAAAACAAACAACCAAACCAAAACCAAATTCAAATAAAACCAAAAATCCGAAACCAGCTGATTTGTAGCATATTAATTAAAACTGGATATTAAAATTGCAAAGATACTCATAAAAAATAGGATAAAAAGAGTATCTTTTATTCCTTATTTACAGACATGTGCTGTTTTTTGCTGGAGAAATAACACCTTTAATGTATTTTTCCTTTCCATTAATTTAGTATATTTGTTGCAGAATCCCTTGCACGTTTTTTATATTTCATTAAGGTGCTTGCAAAGATAATAATTAGAAAATCAGTTTCATTCCCTTTAGTTTTCCAGACCATAGCTGATAATCTTTTCAGTTGCTGAGATAAATGGCTCACAATTATATTGTTTTAGCTTTACCATGTCTCACATTTTATTATTATCAGAAAACTTTGTGTATATTTGTTAGAATTCCAGAACAGCAAGATTGTGCCTCATCGGAATTAGAATTATTTACCTTTAAAGGTGCTATTTTATTTTTTTCTCTCTTGATTTTATTTGTAAGTTAAGTTTCTTGTTTTTCTAGAGAAGGGATTTAATGGTCCCTTAAAATTATCATCTATATGTTTCTTGCGAAAAAAAAAAAGCAGTATTTGCAGGTCATAAGCATCCCTACTAAGCCTATAGGTGTTCAACATGAGGCTTTGGTCAGTGTTTTCCTATTAGCCAATAATACTGTAGGTTACAAAAGAATGACAGAAAGAATTAGCTACTAAATAAGTCAGGTAACACTTTACTCATCCCCATTAGAATTTGATGAAGTGAAAGAACTTGTGACCAATTTCTCCCTTTGAATCCTCAGGCCCTGCATAGCTAAGTCTTTTACTTCTGCCACCTGCAGAAATCAAACCAGTCTTGTGATGAGTAATACCCAGCTGAGATGGTTCCTTCTGTTTTATAAGAATAGGGAAGAAAAAAAGAAACCCATCCTTCTTCTGTACCTTAGCCTGTGCTTTTGCTGGTTTGATATTTGTTCCTTTTTGTGTACTGTGAAAAGAAATATTCATAAACAGCCTCGCATCCTATACTTCACTAAATCAAGAATGTTTCTGAGATGGTAAGTCAGAGAACATGAATAAAACTGAGCAAGCACAGCCTGCTTTTAACTGTGTTTCATCATCAGGAAAAAAAAAGGGAAAAAAAAGAAAGAGAAAGGACAAGGAAACCATCAGTAGAGAGGAAATGCTAAAAAGTCTATATATTATTTTGAATTGCCTTAATAATGTGTCATAATTGCAGAGACAACCTTGAAAAATGAATACAGGAGAATCATAAAGATATCCATGAATGAAAACCAGGAAGACCCAAGGAAAGTTTCTTTTATTCCTCCATTTGCTATAGCCCAGAGAAGGTATTTAAACAAGAATAACATCACAAGAAATTTACAAAGGACAGAACAAAATGAAGATCTTTAGCAGCAGCTTTCCACTTATCTCAAATTCCTTTGAAACAATCCAACAACATGTGGGTTTCAATTTCAGGACATGCAACCCGGCAGTGCAATAAGTTGCAGTAAGTCTCATGACTTACTGAACCAACAAGTACATACATACATCTTCTTCAAAAGAGGCAGACCACCTCAGTTCAAGGCAGTAATGCTGCTGTGAGCAATATTCATCACCACAGTTTAGTAACTCTCTAACATATAATTTAATTGAGCCACCTAGCATTGTATTGTGGGAATTAGAGAGCCTTGGGTGGTGTTATAAGACATGAAGCTGAAGGCCAAGTGACTTCCAGCTCTTGAAAGATACAATTATAAAAATAGTATGCCTTCAGAAACACACTCTCCTACAGTCTTTTCTTGCTATTATGAAGCAGAATACATAAATAACACCAAACATGAATGCAGAAGAAGGTGTTTAGTGGGGATTACAGTCTTGGTTAAAAAATGAGTCTTTATTAAAAATTCCCCAAACTTCTCTAACTTAGGCTACTATAGTGTAAAAGTCTTCACACAGGCAGTTCTCACCTTACAGTGACAGTACCTTCCAGGAAGGTGACCAGTGGTAACTTGCCCATCTCTTGATGAGCTGGTAAGGTAGATAGCCCACACAATCTCTCCAAAGATGTCATGAGATGTACTTTAGGCTTGGTCTGCTGGAGGAGCAGCAACAGTCATGGGCTTGTTTGGATGGGGAAGAAAGAGAGGTGTGTGGTTTGGTGTGGGAGGGTTTCTGGCGTTCCAAACACACATTTCGACTTTTGGGTGCTTTTTCAAAGTGAACCTGATCTCAAAGCACACAAAGATCTCACCCAACCTTAGGCAAAAATATTATGAAGAGTCAGTGCCCTTTTAGCACCTCTCAGAGAATAGGAAAAAAAAACCCCACCTCAGAAATGCTGTAAATTTTCACTCAAAATGAGTTACATAACACAGATAAACTGTCATTATTTTTTTACATTTGCCAAATATTTTACTAATCTCCAAGAAACACTTTGTATGCAGTGTGCTGAAGCATTTTGTTGCTTTGTTAAAGTTTTAAAAATTCCTTATGTACGCTTTCAAATAGAAGAAGTTTGAAATTGTGTTCAGTGCTAACGTTTAATTCAAATTTCACACCCACATTCACACAGGTTGTGTCTGCATTAATGTTTTGGTCTGAGCAGTAATCAAGTTTTGAGATAAAGCTCTTGTCTCCACCAACTGAAGGTTGCTTTGCTTCACAGGGTCATCTTAATGAATGAACTGGTTTCCTTTTGAAGAGCTCAGATGTGCACCAAGTGTGATCCAGTCACTAACAGAAACACTAGTAGCTGCTATTCTGAACAGCATTAAACTGTATGCAGGGTTGGGATGTTCAGTCCAGGGGACAAGCTTAAGTCTTCTGTGAAGCAGAACTTCTAAGATGTGTATAACAACTGTTAGGACCTCATCATCACCTACTTTGGCCTACTGATCTACTCTTTTTGTGCTAAATTACTTACAAATGCAGACATAGCCACTGACCACTATATGAAGATATCAGCTCTGTTTAGATTAGAGTCTGGGAGAGGTTTGCAAGGAATGCCACATGTGAACAGATACAAAGTGCTGGGGTGTTTGTTCTCTGCTGTATTCCTCATATAAAGAAAACAGATTATTTGTTTTGTACTTGTTTTAATGTGAAAAATGCATAAAGTGTTCTGATACAGGGATCTAATTTCAAGCTGCAGTGGGAAGACTTACTATTTCACAAATATTTTTGACATATCTGAAAGCTTCTTCTACGTTAAGGTAACTCATGCCTGGAGCTTTTGATGAAAACTGAGAGGAATGTACCTAATAACCTCATGGCTGGGGAGAGAGGATTACTTTCTCATGTGATCTGAAGCAGAGACTTGAATCTGTTTTGTCCCAATGTTAAACCAGGGCCGTTGTAAGTTCAAGACTGTCTCTGTCCTTGTCTGTACTGCAGCATTCAAAAGAGCTTCCTTTTGACCACATCTGTCTATCTGTGTCTTATCTCTGTGTCATTGTGCAATCCAGAGCAACACCAGGTTTCCGCAGAAAGAAAACACACTTGCTTACTCCAGAAAGTAGCTGTGAAATAGCCCTAATACATGTTTGTCTGAAAGATCAAAGACGTGATCTTCCTGGCACATCTCAACAGAAGTGACAACATGGAGCATTTCTGCTGCAGTTGCTCTGCTCTGTGTAACTACTTGAAGCTTGATCTCCATTGTCTCAGTCTTCTCCAGATGTTCATCTTCCAAGTTAGATACTGGCTTTTGCTTCTGTTTGCTTGTGGCAGTTAATGTAAACTAGCTATTGGGATCTTGTGTTCTCAAATTTGGCCATATTTTCAATCCTTTTTATTCATCCTTGGGCTAACCATTGATGGTGAATTTTCCAACTTTTCCAAAGGTTGAATGATAAATGCTTCCTGTCAGTGCATCAGTAGCTGTTATCTAAGCAATGACACAAAACCAAACACATTTTAGTAAAGGAGAGCAACTTCCAGTTCCTTCCACTCCATAAGACAGTGAAAGCAAAGTGATCCTCTTCGCTCTGTAGTTCTATATTGAAATAACACCTGTGCTTAGGTAGATACCTTTGAGAATCACAGCAGGTGGGAATTAAGCCAGCATGAACTGCAAATAACTTGGCCACTTTTAATAACTTCAACAATTTGGCAACCTGTTAGTCTGAAAGTTGGAGACTGAAGCCTGAATGCTCCTATTGTCATTTCTCAAAATGTTCAGTGTTCTTGAAGTCTTACCCTGAAAAGAACTGAGACAGGCTGCATATCCATTTTAGAGCCAATCAAGATTTTCAGGGAGAGTGATCCCCTCTGGGAATTTGAATGGGAAGAGCAAATCCGTCGAAGAAGCTAAAAATCCAGAACAATAAGTAGCTCCATAGTAACAATGAGAGGGAAATCAGGAGCATGAAATAGCAATGTCCCAAGTAGTAGAAGTGTTAGTTTGAAGAACTTGAGGCCAAAGGCTACATTTAATTATTTTGGGTGAAATACCTTTTTATTATCCAAGAATTGTTGTAAACCCCTATGTAGCCAAGGGCTGGACATCAAATTGTCATTCTGTACCTATTTTCCTAGCTGCTTCCATCTTCCAGGATCTTTTCTTCCCATAGTTTTGTATTTTTTATTTTTTTCTCTGGTTTTGAGTCAATGACATATCATAACTGTGCCCCTAGCTTGTGAACATACTGAAACTTCAGTATTCTTGCCACTGCTGCATTTTCAATTCCAAATGTACCATATAAGTGTCATTGTTGCACTCATACCACCTTCGATGCAAATCTACATAGACTTATTTATGTATGTGTAAATCCAGGACCACTTGAAACATAAGGTCTTCCGTATAAGTGATTTTTCCTTCTGTTTGCAAACTTCAGTTCCTTCTTTGAGTATACTTTGCCTAGTGTTTCTCAGCTTCTTCATATTACCAGTTGACTTTGGAACAAAAACAACCTTGTCATCCATCCAGAAATTCAAACACCTTCTTAACCTCAACATCTCCTTATACACTTCAGTAGAATATATTGCTTTACTTTCAAGAACCCTGATTGATATGGTTATTAGGTTCATGTAACTGTGCAAGAAAAACATTATATACCCAGGAAGAGAGATTCAATTGTCATCAGCCGTTCCATTTTTCTGGGCAGGCAGAAATTTTGAGATCAAATGTTGCATCTTTTTCTTTGTCTCACAGCAGAAAGTATGACTTAGTAGACCTTTCATCCTTCAGAAACGAGTCAGTGCCTGAAACAAGAAGCAGTCATTGAATCTGAACTCCTACAAGAAGATACTGTGCACCAGAGCACTTGGTATTCCATGGATTTCTAAAGCCAGAAAGGGTGACTGCGATTACCTGTTTGATGGCTTCCACAATATGAGTCTCAGGACTTGTTTGAATTTCTTCCCTGAAGTTCTTTAAGAGCTGAAACACTCTGTGGCTTGGGTTGTCTGCTTTTTGTAAACAAACAAGTGAACAAAATCCAAATTCTAAAATATTCTGCAGGAAACATGCTCTAGAAAAGGGCATGAAGAGTTTTAAGTTTTAACAGGGAAGATTCATTCAATTCCACATTCAACCCATAGCGTATATCTCAAGGTGACAAGGAAACACACCCTGATCTTTTTGATGTACTTTTAGAAGACGAAGGATAGCATCACTGGGGTTCTCGACATTGATACATCCATGGAGCTTCAGGAGAAAGACATTGCCAAAACTTCAAGAGGCTTGATCAATGTTTGGGACAGTTAACAACTCTGCCAAAAGCATGAAATGTAAACTAAAATAAAGATGTAAGTAAGATGGAGAAGAAAGGGAGCAAACTTGGAAATTCTTGCATTGTAACATAAGGGATTTTTTCCCCTTTTAGTTATTAAGATGTTTTTGCACAATTAAGCTTCTGCCAAGGGATAATAAATCAACAATTATCAATATACTTACTGATAGACACATATGAACCAAATTTTGAAAACTATGAATAAGTCAAAACTTGAAGCCCGAGTTCAAACTTTACCACTATTTCTGAAAGGTGAGACCTGGAGTTTATTTCTAATATACCAGACCATGTATTTATATATATTTTTGAGTGTAAGTTTTTTTTCAGACTGGAATAAGTCTATTATGTCACTGAAAAATTACAGTTTTCCCTAGTAACAGGTACAAAATTCAATATCTAAATGGTAAAAAATATATTGGGTTTTTTTTTTCAACATTTATTCACCCAAAGAAAACACTAATGACAAATTATAATTTAGGACTGAACTTTTAACCCAGTAACCAAAAAAGACATCGCTTTTTCTTTACATACTGCTTTTAAAGAGGAATTCAAAAGCCTGTGGAATTAGCTATAAGCTGTAACTGAAAGGCAGGAAATCAATCAGTGAACAAAACTTATTTTCCTGCTGAATATATTAATTGAAGTTATGTTGTTTTAAGTGGTCCTAGCTTGGAAGTGCTAACCTAGGATGAAATCATTAGCCTTAACAAAGATACTGGTAACTCTAGGCTATGTATTTGGTAGATGCAAATAAAGATACACGTAAGTAGCCAATTATCTGAGGAAATGAACCATTAATGGATTAACGTAATTGGAATACATTCTTTTATCAAGAGAGACATTCACTTAAAGTGGTACTGTATTTGCTTTCCACATGACTTGTTGCATATCTAATGCAACATATTATCACATATTCCAAAACAGCAACATCCCAGGAGTCAAAGTTGAGAAAAGAGCTAGGCAGAAATAGAGACAAACCTGACAAGCAACCCCCTCTTTCCTCCCAATCCCACAAATATTTTGATGCATCATTTACGTGAGCTCTATTCCAGAAAAAAAACCCCCAACAGGTAAGACAGTGCACGTGCAGCATATTGTTTGCCAGTCTTCCTTTACAGAAGCAGTTGGTTTGTATCATGGGTTTTAGCAATGCCATGATACATTTACTGCATAGAATGATTTGATAATGAGAAGCATTTCTCAGACATTTTTCCAACTATATGTCATTTCCTATAACAAAAAGTACAAAGAAATGTATCATCATTCAAAGGGCAAGTACTCCCCATGAAAAAATCCCAAACATTTCTCATCTTTTTTCCCTTTTTATGCCAGGGTTATTTTGAGGGGGAGAAGGAGACTAAAAGTATTTCTGTGAACATGATGGTAACATTTGTCTGTTTTTTTGGTACTTAAATGCTCAAAATAGATTCTATTTAACACTGTGAGTGAAATGTAGTAAAATTTTAGTAGAGAAACTATGAGGAAATCAAAGTCCTTGACAAGTGTAATAGGAAAAAAATATATAAAGCTATGTTTATATAGATAGAAGAGGAGAAGGGAAAGAAAATACAGATGACTATTGCTATTAGTCTTAGAGCACAGAGAATGGAGGTAGCTCCAAATACTTAACTTTCCTGTCTTTTAGAAACTTCTTGAAAACATCAGAAAGAAATGCCTTAAATAATATGGTTTTATGTGAAAGTCTTGTGTACAGGTGTTGGTACCAATAGAATATATTATGTTACATTTGTAACAGACATTTTATTACTACTCAGTATGTTAATAGAATCTGAATTCATGGCTTAATGAGAATTGAAAGATCTATAGCAAAGTTAGGTACCTTACCTTAGTGGGTTTCTGTTTGTTTGTTTTATGTATGAGCATGGAATTTGGTTCAAGACCAAATCTGAATACCTTTATAGTACCTTTTTACATAGAAGTACTAATGCTCCCTCACAGCTGCAGACCAATGTAGATCTCAAGGGAACTGAGATGTTTATATGTGGGCAAATGAACTGACCCTTAACCAACCCTATCAATGGAAACTAGAGAGCTCCTCAGCCACTCTAGAGTTAAGCATCCTCTAGATATGGATGTCTATCTCATGCACAGATGGGTAACCTGCTTAACTTCCATTTGTCTTCTGTCCTTCTAGGTAAACATTTGAAAACAAAAGTTAAATTTCCATTAGTACACTGTATTCCTGAATAATTTGTATGATGCTTCTTTACATATAAATGTGTGTAAATTTAAAGCAAACCCAGGAGAATATTTACATCACTTTATAAAAACAGATAATGTTACTGCAAATTTAGCAAGCACTATCTAAGTTCAGAGTGAAAGCCATTTAAAGATGTCATTTTGGGACACAAATTCTTTGATCTAAAGATTTGGACTGGTTTTCTGTCAATGATATTCATCATTCCCTTTATCCAAATACTTAAATCTATCCCAAATATTGTAGATATAGATGTGATATTCAGAAACTGTTATTAAGATGAGTAAGTTTTGAAGAGGTATCACATTTTTATGACTTGATTAAAAAAAGTTGATACATTTTATAAATGACAAATGAATGCTTTCCAGGGAAAATTACTTTACAGTTTAATTTTTTTTCTGACATTTTCCCCAATAAATAATCAGCTGTTTTCCAACAAGACAACGCACAGTCTGAACTCTGAGCCTGGAGGTTAAGGCACCATGCATTTATCTCTGTCTACATAATGTGAATTATTGGTTACTTGCTTTTCATTGTAACTGTGTTATTGGAAAATTATATTCCAAGATATATTTAATGTATTTTACTTAATCTTTGCTCACATTTGAGTTGCTAAATTCCATGCTTGGTGTTTTGCCTTATTCTAGTGACGTGGCATAGGCTTCAGATTTTACCGAGTAGCTACTGTAGCTCAGTATGGCTGTTGCACTTGACATTTACACACAGCTCAACTTTATTTATACTGCAGCAAAGTACCTAACTTGTGAAAAGAAGAATGCACATTCAGCAACTTATGCTATTCCAGCCACAGGATTATTTTACTATCTCTTGAATAATTAGCAACATGGATGCAGATAGAATATATAGTAACTTGCCTGACTTTGGGGTAGAAAAAAAAAGATTAGAATGACAAATAGTCAGACTCCAGGGTCAAATGCTTTGCCAGTAGTTGCATATGTTTATGCCAAAATACATAAAGAAATGTCACTTCAGCACATGAATGATGACAAACACTCCAAGTGGGACTGCACTTCATCAATCATTTCAAACACGCAGATTGGGTTTACCTATATAAACAAAAGCAATAAAACTACTCAAAGCCTCACCTTAAACTATTCAGGCATGACATAAACAGTGTTACTGCACAGTCAATCCCCGTTTTACTTGAGAGGCAGTCAGAAAGCAAGTGACAAACTGATTTATTAAGATTAATAAAGCATGCCTTTAATAAAAATAAAGCCAGCTAATATTTTGCATAAACATGGGAATCTTGTTTGAGGCTATAACAGATCAGGACACATGAGAAACAGGGAAGGTGATTAAGAAATCTTTTTGCACTGTTTGTCCAGCATTACTGAGAAGATTTGAGGAGGTTTTAACCACTCGGTGAGGTTCAGGGCACAGAGACTTTCTGCAGACCCAAAGGGCAAGTCGGAGGAAAAAAAAAATATTCTCTTGCACAAAAAAAGAAAAGAAGAAGAAGAATAAAAAAAAAAAAAAAGAAGGTGACTCAGACGAAAGGTTCTAAGTCAGCAAAACACTGACGGGGCCCTCCCTGGCTGCGTCCCTTGGGTCTCATCAGAACCATACTGAAGTCAGTGGGAATCTTTCTGTTGACTTCAATGAGATTTGGAGCAAACCCCCTGTGAGGGAAGTTTAATTGAATTCCTTAGTATTGATCTCTTCACTTCAGTTGCTCATTTAGCCTTTTCTCTTAAATCTGCACCTGCTTTTTCAAAGAGGAAGGGAAGGGAAGGGAAGGGAAGGGAAGGGAAGGGAAGGGAAGGGCAGGGAAG
>JANHGB010069004.1:6267-20147 GCA_026283785.1 Coracopsis vasa
AGCCTTCTCTTCTCCAGGCTGAACAGCCCCAACTTTCTCAGCCTATCTTCATATGGGAGGTGCTCCAGTCCCCTGATAATCCTCGTGGCCCTCCTCTGGACTACAAGGATACATAGCTACATAGCTCCTTTTTTGCGTTTCAGATATGTCCTTTACCTAAAAGGCCAGTCCATATTTGCAGCAGTTCTCTGGCTTGTCCACTGGTCTGTTTGTTCATTGTATTCTGCAAAGACAGGTGTTTCTCAGTGATTGCTTTTGCATTTTTTGAAATCGTGATTCCACATGGCACTTGTCAAATATGAAAAGAACATACATGGTATTCTCAGGGGAAAATAAGGATATGTTTACTTTTGTAAGAGAGGAGGTGCCTGAAAAACACTTTGATTAAACAAAAATGTAAATACCGATCAACCATCCCAAGGACATAGTAATTCTCAAAAGATTAGACCTTGCAGACAAATTGGAAGTAGGTAGTCTAATTTTAAAAAGACATTTTACATGCTGTAGAAATTATTTTGGGTTTAGTAAAGTGGATACAAGACACTCAGCAAATGGGGATGCGATGATCTCCCTCACTAAGAGAATGGATTTCTTACATTCTATCACATATGCAGTGAGATTTTGGCATCCTCATTTCCTACAAAGTCCAGTCATATTGCTTTACTGTTTATATCATATACAAAGGGGGTCTTTCAGGATCATCAGAGCAGGAGAAAGGAAATGTAAGACTAATTGTCTCCTACCACTCATTTAGTCTGTCTCTTACCAAGTCATTTAGTTCATTCTTATCTCATTTTCTTGAGCAATAATACAGTTATGATAAAAGCTCAGAATTGTACAGCACTACAGGAACCTCAGATGAAAAGCCTCATGAATGTCTCACTGTCTATCATGACACAGTGTCCTACTTAGCAATGTGGTGGTTTATATTTATATTAGTCAAAATTACCAAATCTTTGTCATTTCCATCACAGAGAATGGCTCAAGAGCAGCAAAAAACAACTTTGGTTTTCCGTGGCAAGAGAACAACATGGATTTCTCCCCCTAGCCTGAAGGAGCTTCTGGAGCTGAAAGCCAAGTATCCAAAGGCACCCCTGGTTGTGGGGAACACCAGTGTGGGTATGGAAGGATAAAAGATCTTTTGACCCAGGGATTACATTATGCAGTAGGCACATAATCTTGCATTTTATCTTCTGGGGATCATAAAAAGGATGTGGCATTTGTTTAGTAATACACTCCCATGGTGCAGTACTTGGCAAGTGTCAAAACGGCAAACATGGCTAAAAATGTCAGGTCTTTCACATGAACGAAAAGCTCTCTGTTGTCATCAGATCAGCCTTCAAAAGCAGCCACTGCACAGTAAAGAGGACTACCATAGAAAGCCTGACGTTTACAAGAAGAGAGATCATGAGATAAGCTAGTTACTAGATGTATAAATTAGTTTGGGAATAGTTTTTCTAAAAGGTTGCACAAGAAGACAAAAAAGGAAGCACAAAAATTATGTAGCTCTTACGGAAAGGTGGAGTGAGTAGCTAGAAACATGGTGAAGCAGCTGTGAAATTGTGTAAATCTCTGAGGCGAGAGGTGAAATATGAATGCAGTATAGGAAAGGACCAGAAACCAGTTCAGAGGAGAAAGAAGCAAGAGTCAGGAAAGAGAATATTGGACTTAGGACTTCAGATCAGCCTTTAGCCTGAAAGAAGCAAATGAAGTGGACCTTGTAAAAGCAGTAAAATGTGATATTCAAGATACTGCGCAACAAAAAATGAAAGACTTTGAAACTACTTGGTAACAGTGGTTTTGAATTTTTCAGTCTCAGTGTCAAGGAATATGGTTAATTCTTAAACAGATCTCTAATCATACTTTCATGCTTTGCGTTTTAGGACTCAAAAAAAATTACCATGGTACCTATCATTCAGTCATTCTCCATCCTGTTAGGATTCCAGAAATGCATGTTGTGAGTAGCACAAATAATGGTAAGTCTCAAACTGATCTCTACTGATGGTACAGGCAGTGATGACTGAACTTGGGTTTTGTATTTTGACAACAGAAGCAGTTAGAACTATTGACTTTCATTCATGTTGAATGCTTTGATTTTTTTTTCACTAAGCCTTTTAACCAACGTGTCAGCTCACCTGTGATGTGGACATGATGGATGGTTACAAACACAAATATTAAACTGTTCTGCAAGAATGTATTTGTTCAAATCTCAAATTTCTGTAGACAGCAAGCATAGAGGAAGGCCCTAAGTCAGCCTTCTCTGTTTTATGTTTTCACCAGTCAACTTCTTATCACACCCATTGATCTCACAAAGTCCATAGAACACAGATTAGGCTAGGGCTAGTTTTTCAACACAAAATATTCAGGCATAAATTTCCAAAAAAAAAAACTCACAAGATTTTCTTTGGAGCAGCTGATCTGGGTTCTCAGCTAATAGAAGTTATCACAGATGCACTGACATCACATGGGCTGTACTGATGTCCATTGGTTGAGAATCCAATCTGGTAGATGCATCAACTCCATGAGTGGAGGCACTACAGCTGTAGCAAAAGAATGAATGCAGCATGCTCCCCATGGGAAATCAAGCTGACATTTTGATACGATTTCTCTCCTTATGTTCTCCTGGCTCCATGATTCACAGCAATTACTGAATTATAAATATTTTCAAATTATTATGCTAATATCAGTGCAACTCTGCATTTGAGTAGATCCATCAATAAAAGACTACTCTAGAACATGGCCCCTTTGTTCAGAAAAAAAACCACTATACAACACTTGAAGACTTCTCTGCAGGCTTACTTCAGTGTTTACTGAAGTCCATAGTAGTGACTTCTCTGATACTACTGGAAGTGTGATCAAGTGTTTGCAGCTTAGTCTTGGAAGATTCGAACAAGTCAGTCATCCTCCATCTTAGTGAGTAAACTGCTGTTCGTTTCTGTGGGGATACACAGCACAGAAAAGAGAAGTGCATTGTTGTGTGCAAATATGCAATGTATATTCTTCAGGTATATGTTTATACTGGAAACCATCACTAAATAAGCAAATAATATTTGCATTTCTTATTGCATGTAATATAAAACACATTTTGCTGTCATTTTTCTTTTTCATCCTGCTGACAAAATCCGTGCACAAAAGCAAATCTTTAGAGGCCTTATCAGTTATATATTGCATTTATATTGTGGCCCTATGATTTCACTGTTTAAACTCCTTTCATTTCAGGGCTAGTAATAGGAGCTGCCTGCTGCTTGGCCCAGCTCAGAGACATCCTGATGGAGGCAGTCACAAAACTTCCACAGGAGAAAACAAAAATCTACCAAGCTCTCTTGCAACACCTGAGAACTCTAGCTGGAGAACAGATCAGGAGCATGGCAGTATGTATTCAGCACTGACAGTAAATAAACCAACACTACAGACATATATGTGTGAATGCCACTTACATATACATGGAGAAAATCTGTGTGAGGGTGGGATCATGCCTCATAAGGCTAAATAATTAAAAACATCACAAAAGTTGTATGAAATAATTGAGAGTCCTACGTTAGTATATCAGTTTCAAATATCCAGAGAACTGTAACCAAAGAAACTCCTGCTATTCCTGCTTACTGGTTGAGCAAAGAAGTGGAAGAGGTGAGCAAAGAAAAGTGGGGTTCTCTTATAAGGTACTGTACACCAATCATGCTTTAGCTTGACTATCAACACATAGCTGTTTACCCATCATATATTAAGCATCTCTGATCTTGTCCCTGATTTTCCTTCGAAATTTCCTTCTCTCAATACCTTGTATTTTTTCCTCCAACTAAGGAAATGGCTATCTCTTTGGGGGGCAGTGGGCAGAAGAGTAAATCTAGTCTCTCTCAAAAGAGATGGTATGAGAAAGGACTTTCGAAGGAAAGAGTAAAGTAAATCACATTCAAGAGTACAAAGGTAGAAGTTCAGTTAAGATTGAACAAAACAAATACAAGTTCATCCAACAGGCTGTTAAGTGAATAAAATGGGATTATGATACAGATCCCTGTTACATGTAAAAAGGGCAAGCCTAAAAATAACCTAATTTTTGTTAAAGTCTTTAGGAGGACACATTGTAAGCAGGGGATCAACATGGGACTTGAATCCAATCTTATCAGTTGGCAAATCTGTCCTCAACTTGGCATCAGAAGGTAAGCTTTGGGCACCCTGCCAAATATCTTTGCCAGATGGGCAGAACACTGCAACAAAAAATACAGATATAGGTAACAATTTTCAAATGAAACACTACTGTGCATCTCCTTGATGAATTAGAATGGTACATGTTGCTGAATAGACAACATTATCTTGGTATTTGCCTGTCATTTTAACTGGCAAAAAGTGTCTGGCAGCAGGAAACAGTCTTTCTGTTTCACAAGACAAAAGGAAACATCTAGCAATCTCATGGAAGTGAGGTGAGCAGGCCTGACAGGTAGAAAAGTCTCCTTTCTGCACTGCCTCTGGCTATATTGCTCCATTTATCAGACAGGTTATTTTTATCTTGTAACTCCACTACTGTTTGCTTTTATTTCTTATGTCTCTCTCATTTTAAGAAAAACTTAAGAAAAACTTTGTAATGCATCTAGAAACTTCTCTTGAAGTCACTGGTACTTTTGTGCATGTGTGTGCATGTATATACATGGGCATCATGTTTAAAAGACACTTCAGTAATCAAGACCAAGCAAGTCTCATCCATGTCACATAGAATCTGTGGGTACTTTGGAAAATCTTGGCAACAGTTTCTACCATCTTTGAACTGAAGATATACAGGGCTGATTCTCCATCTCAGTACAGTGCTTGATAATTTCTTAAAAGCTTATTGTGCTTTAATGATTTAATGATCTAAAAGCTTTTGAGCAGAAACAGAATAGTCAGATTTGAATTTAAATCACTATTTTTCTGAATGTTATTGCACTTGTATACATTTTCTCATATTTTATGTTTGATGTGGATCTTTAGCATTCATATAGGGAAATGTATGGCACTTAACATGTACTTAACAGGCTAGCCTTTCCTCTCAAAGGCTCCATGCAATGGACTGTACTAAGGCCATATTGACCTTAATATATTCTTTTGCATAGATTCAATGAAATTTGAATCTGCAGTGCAGAAATGTTTCCTTTCTGCTCGACATTCAGTAACAGACTACAGTTTTCTCCAACAGATGGTGAAAGACAGATTCTTTTAAATGATCAGTTTCTTGCTGGCTGTGAGAATGCAGACATAAAGGCCAAAGAGGTCATTGTTTCTGTTCTCATCCCATACTCGCTGAAGGTAAGACCCTGATGTTTCAGAGGTTTCATTCAGATTCCACTGTAGTTAACTAGGAATACTTTCATTATTTTCAGAAGGCATTGAAAAAGCAGGTTACTACTGCTCTGGAAGTAGTTAAGAAAGTTATAGCATCTCTTCGTAGGCTCAAAAACTTTGAGCCTTAGTGGTGATTTGAGAGACAAACAGGCTTGAAGAGAAAATTAAGGAGGAATGGGCTAGTCCCCTCCACAAAGTAAAAGAAGAAAGAAATCCCAACCTGCTTTGTCCAGTGACAAGTTGTGCCACAGAACAAAGGCTATCACAGAGGGTGTTTCAGAGTCTTGCCTTTCAGAAAGAGAGAGTTGCATCAAAGAACAGCAGAGGTGGAGACAACAATATGAACAGAAGAAAACAGCACTGCTAGCAAACTCAGAAGGTCACTTCAAAGAGCAGGAAGATTATCTGTCAGCCATCTCATGGAATAACATAGGAGATTAAGCAGCCTCACCAGAGGAAATTAACACTGTTCTGGGAAGAGGCTGCTTCTGCCGCTCACTTTTGTCCTGAATCGCCTTTTTGATTAACTGCTGACACAATGAAAAGGCACATGCACACTTTTTTTGCAAGACTTGTCAACAAGAAGTGCAGATGGAACCCTGGCTGTCAGTTTTCCCTCTTGCTCCTGTCAGCTGCTGGCTTTTCGTTTTGGGTAGCTTGTTGTGAACATTGCTTCAGTGAAGCAACCTGAATCCCGTTGAAAGGATTTTCCATCTCTGACAAGACCCACTGTAAAACATGTAGTCCTGGGTTTTACATTTGTCATGAGAATATCACATACTCATAGTAACAGATCTTATCTGCTAACTCCTACTTTAAAAGTTTTGTGGCAGTCTCAATCTGAAGTTTCCTTCTGGGGCTACAGTTCTTCAAAGGTCTCATCTGTGCCTGATCATGAAAGAAATTGCTATTATTTTTTCTTTTAAAATATGTGAATTTGTCCGCAGAACAAAACATTTCTGACGATAGAAACCCCAGCTGCTTCTAGTGCCTCCCTCAGTAAATGTCATTACCATAGCATAAAATGTGAAATCTCTTGAGTGTAAAATCTTCACAAAATAAGGTTCCTTAGCACAGTGAGGCCTCCATGTCCTGGAGAAGAAACCACAATTTTCTAAGCTGGAATTTCAAAGAACATATCAGCCATATATGAAGTGGTTTATACCAGGACTGCTCTTCCAGCACTCTGAAGTCATTAAACCACTGATAAAATTTAAAGTTTGGCATGTTTTCTTACACGTAGATAACCTCAAATAATGTCCCCTCTTAGTATGTCTGCCTATGATTAGCTTAATACTTCAAGACAAATAAAAAGTTTACCTGAACCAGTAATTGTAGCAAGTGTTCTTTAAAATGTTGCTTTATTTGGACAATGCTAAAAATCAGACTATGCGGACTAGGAGGTTGGTTTTCTTTCAGTCAGTTTCTGCCATTGATGGAATTTTTCTTTCTTTTATTTTCCCCATTAGGATGACTTTATTTCAGCCTTCAGGCAGGCTGAAAGTCAGAAAAATGCTTTTTCCATAGTGAATTCTGGAATGAGAGTCCTCTTCAATCCAGGCACAGATACCATTGTAGATCTGAGTATTTTGTATGGAGGCATTGGCTCAACCACAATCAGTGCAAGAAAGACCTGCAAGAAGCTCATAGGAAGGTATTGGATATTGTAATGCATTTAAGCAAAGTGCAGGAGTCATGGTGTGATGTATGGGCTCTGTTTGATTCTGCCAGATGGAACTCATCATAGCCTCTCACAATCTGTATTTGACCTGTCCTCCCTAACAATAGGTTATTTCTTGATATAACTTCTACTGATTCACTTATAACTTCCCACATACTTTACAATAGCTTTAACTGCCTGCTAAGTTTGAAGAAGTGTGTGCTCATGTTAGTCTGTTTTTCTACCAGACAATGGAATGATCAGATGCTGAATGAAGCTTGCAGACTGGTGCTGGAGGAAATTTTTATCCCTCCATCAGCTCAGGGTGGAAAAGTGGAATATAGAAGAACTCTGCTTGTCAGCTTCCTTTTCAGATTTTACCTGGAAGTGTTACATGGTTTATATCAGATGGTAAGGATTGGACAAAAATTGCATACCCACATCAGCATACAGGCCGCAGGAAGACCCTGCTTTTTTGAAGATTAAGGGGTGTGAGAGGGGAAAGTAAACGTGCTAGGCTTTACTGCAAAATATGTGAGGGGAAAACTTACATTTTAGAAATAAGGGGCTGCCAACGCTGCTCTGACCTTCCTTTCAGTATCCCTTCAGGTATGCTGAGCTCTCACAGGAGAGGATGAGTGCTTTGGGATTGCTACAAAGTGGTGTTCCCCAGGGTGTCCAAATCTATCAGGTGAGGTGTGTTTGTAGCTGGAACTGCCACAGACCTTCTGTTTTAATGAGTATTTTGCCCTTCTATCTTTCCACTCCAAAGCCTCTACTAATTGTAATGTGAAGCTGCTGAAACAGTTGACCCTGTTTATTCTTGAACCATGTTTATATCTTGTTGACCCATGTTTATATCTTTAATATTTTTATAGATTTCCTGTCTTTCGGGGTGCAGGTGCACTCATTGCTCTCAAGGTGTTCTGCAATATCAGGCTGTCCTGACACAGCTGAAACAAGAGCACAGTTTCTGACTATGCAAGAGCTCAGGACAATTTAGTTAAGCTGTCCAATGGGCCTCAGTACAAATGGAATAACCTACTGCAGCACCTCTGTGACTGTTCCAGCCTTAAAGATTTATTTGAAAAGCCACAGTGTGAAAGGTGGTTGGCATGAGAAAAAGTTTTTTCAGTAGAAGATTTTTATTTAAAAAAAAAATAATTTTCATCGAGAATTTTCAACTTTTTTTTTTTTTCAAAATTGAAAATTTTTTAAAATCAAATTTTTCTTATCAGTTTTCCACCAAAACCTTTTAAGCATCAGCCAAAAAATTGTCTTGTTTTCCGTTAAGAAATTCAGTAAAAGCCCAAACAAACCATACCTGTTGGAAGATTTTCAGGATCCGTGATAATATTTCACATTAACTTGAAACAGACTATCAGCAATTCAACAACAAAGAGCACCAAAGCTGTGTTATCGTTAAGTGTGTCTGAAAGGCTTTCAATTCCAGGCTGTCTTTGAATTTAAATAGCAAAAACACGGATTAAACCACTTTGTAGTCTTGTCAATGCTGGCCGGAATATTAATTTACCTGTCTCTTAAAGAAGATAAGCAAGAAGGAATTAGAGTGATTACTGAATATAATTCTAATTTCAGATATGTTTTCTCCAAAGTAAACAATGTGAAATATGGTTGTTTGAAGCGGTGGTAATGCTGAGGTTTGTAAAAGTGTGGCTTACACAAGAATACTGTCAGAAGCAGTATGGACCCAGCAGACAGACTAGCTGTAGGATTCAGAAGATTTTAGTTCACCTTTGTCTGCTATGGTTCCACTGTGTGAACTAGTAATTTTGTCCCTTTTACCATTATTTTTCTCAGTTTCCCCCCCCTATTTATTTGGTGCAATATTTCTGCAGAAGAGACTTCCATTACTAGAGATGTGAATGGTATCTAATGCAGTGTATTTCTCAGACCTCTGTCAGGGCACTGTGGTGCCAACGTAGCACCAATTCTAAAACTGGAATTAGCCATTTATAACATGTCCCACAAATATTGTCATGAATTCTAGATGGTTTCCACATGGATTTTATGATCACAAAATATGCTCAGAAGATGTTTGAGTAAAGCTTTCTGTAATTACTGTTCTGGCTCACAGATAATATGTTCTTATTCTGCAGGATGTTGACCCAGGACAGTCTCCACAAGATCCTGTGGGCCGTCCCATCATGCACCAGTCTGGTATTAAGCATGCCACTGGTGAAGCAGTTTACATTGATGACATTCGTCCAGTGGATGGAGAACTTTCACTGGCTGTGGTCACCAGTATTAAAGCCCATGCAAAGATTATGTAAGTAAGAAAAAACTATAAGCATGTAAGTATGTTAGCAAGTGCTTTCTATTCTTATTGTCTGATTTGACAGTATTATGACTTATGTATTGCAAACGAGGTAAGGATTTCTTTACTGTGAGCTTTAAATAATGTTAGATATGGACAGAAGAGCCCACATTAATGCATTCATTCCTTTTAGTACAAAAAATGTAGAAAGAAAATATATTCTTAGATTTTGTACATACTGGAGCTAGGATTTGAAGAGCTGTTCTACGCCATGCATGCACAGATGCCTTCCATTTATTTTTTTCTCAACATGCTAATCAAGACTTTTACACTTTTTTCTCTATGTAGAGGTGAGAATACCAAGTGGATTATGTTTATCTCCTGAAGTTTGCTGAATTACTTTTACTAGAGATAATTGCACCATGTACTAATTTATTTGCATGTTCTACTTTCCAGATCAATTGATGCATCAGAAGCCCTTCAGATGCCAGGAGTGGTTGATGTTGTGACAGCAAGAGATATTCCAGGGGAAAATGGCAAAGATGAGCAAGCATATGCAGAAGATAAGGTATTTCTTGCTTCTGGAGGAGTGTCTGGACCTTTTGCTTTAGTTATTTACAAAAAAGGAAAATGAGTTTGCAAGTATCATCTTATTGCAATGAAATGAAATGAAGTGCAAGAGCTATTAATGCACTGCCAGCCAGACTGGGCTGAACAGAATTACCATTCCCCAGTGAGAGAGAAAGGAAAAACTCCCTTAAATAACTTGGGATTTAAATAAGGCAGCCATGATTCCTTAAGGGCTGATAAACAAGTTATTATAATGGATTCTGAGAAAGTACAAAATAGCCATGGCATTTGAGATTATTTCAAAGATGAAACAAATGAAATAAGAATTGCCCAGCTAGAACCAATATGAAATTAATTGCCAGATTAAACACTAAAACATAGCAATGGGAGACAACACTGTTTCTTTTTGTTGAGCATCAACAGAGGTAAGAAATTTATAGGATCTATGCAGCCAGTGTGACTATACAGAATGCCTCAGGCCTCAGGCTGTATCCATCACAAGTGACACTGTTGTGGGGTATTTGCAGTGGGGCAGGCATAAATCCTAAAGCATTGCTCTTACATCTCTAGTCCTTCTTGTATGGGTTTCTTTAATTTCTGAGTACAGGCAAGGAAAAGTGGTCACTGCCAGACAGGATGTTACGTGGCACAGTATCTGGGCACGTAATTCATTCTCAGGATGAACACAGGGGAAATGTTCACAGCTACTAATATCTCCAGCATTTCTAATGCTAAAAATGTTGCAGCAGATGAACGATGCTATTAAACTTCTCATCTAATGAAGATAAAGCTACACAGGGATAGCATTCTTAGAAAAACAGAATATAAAAGTGGCATTTGAGCAGAATCTATTTCCACAAGACACTCTGTACTGGAACTTAACCACTCTGTGGTTTTTAGCATGGGTAATACATTGGTGTGTTGCAGGTGATTTGTGTTGGTCAGATAATCTGTGCTGTGGTCGCAGAGTCACAGGCTCAGGCTAAGTGTGGGGCTGAAAAAGCGAAGATAGTGTACGAAGATCTGAAGCCAGTTCTGACCATTGAGGTAACAATCCATCTCCTCTTCCGTGTCTGATAAAGGTCTTAAGTTACCTCACTCGCTGTTTTACCTCCTTACACAAAGCTTTGCCATCCTTTGGAGTTTTCTTTTTTTTTTTCCTTTTATTTTGGCATGAGATACGACTTTATTGGTTCTGAAGTGCAGAAAGTTTATAAATTGAGTCCAAAGTTTTGATTTTGGAACTGCAAAAAATATCTTACTAGGTTCTTACTCATCCAGTATATCAGAAACTGGTCTTTTTAGATCTAGGACAAAATTGCTAAAGAATATTCAGAAAGTTTTAAGCAAGCAATTCCATGCCTCCAGGAGCCAAATTCCCAGGAGGAATAGGTGAGTATAGAACTAAATTTGAGATCTTATATTTGGAGAAGTTCTCGAATCACATGTCCTGCACCCAAGTTCTGAAAATTTTCAAGTCTAGCAGGTTTTGAGTAGCAAGCAGTCTGATTCTGAAATACTTTCAACAGCTCTGAATTCCATTAACAGACATGTTGTATTTCTAATCTGGGGGAAGAAGAGAATTATATGAACTACAAAAAATTAAATAAACAGAAACTCTCTGATGGTGGAATGACTCTCCTGAATGCTTAGTCACAACTGCTTGTCTGTCTGAAAAAGGATCATATGAAAGATTGCGCTATATAAAAATCATATGACTTTCTGATTTACAATTAACATTCTGTTTGTGGATGTTTTTTTCTTGCTGCAGGATGCAATAAAACATAATTCATACATTACTGAAGAAAGGAAAATAGAAAAAGGAGATATTGAGAAAGGATTCAGGTCTGCTGATGAAATCATTGAAGGTAGTTCATATATGTAGTGCATCAGGCAAGGGGAGGAGAGTTATGCTAGTCCAGAATCTATTTCCAGCTGGTTGCTGGAAAAACCAAAACAAACAAAAACCCCTCTGTGGTGGATTTTTTCCCATTCACTGGGAATGGAGATAAAATATTCACGTTTAAATGAAGTTTACTAACACCTGCTAGCTCACGTTGACTAAACAGTATAGCTAAAAAAGGCTTTGTTTATGGGTGTTGGCTAATTTAACTTATCCCATTTTAAACTGACTGCTTGATTTAGAGGTAATCCCAGAAACAAAGGGATCAGAGTAAACTCCTACAGTCAACAATTTTACCATCTTCAAATAGCAAATGTGATCCAGTTGTCCCAGAGTATATTCTCTGCATAAGTACCAGACTTGTGTTTAAGAAGTATCAAAGAAGAATATTCCAGAAGCTCCTATTGTAGTTAGTTCTAGAATTTAACTGTCCTTATAGTGCATTTTTCCTAATCAGTAATCTGAATCTCTCTTCCTGCAAACTGTAAAGGTTCACCCTCTAAACAGAGTTCTCACAGAGTCCTTATATTTTCCCCATAGATCACATCTGCTAACCTCTATCATTGTCACTGCTCACGTCTCCATTATCTCTAATTTCACTATATCTGACTTCACTATGGTAATATTTCAGATTAGGTTTCACCAATGCCAAGAGTGGTGTCTCCCAGAAATTCCATATAACATTAGTATCACAGAATAAGATTAGGGTTGTTGTGGTGTTGTCGACTGTAGATATACAGTCAAATTGTGCTGCTCTGTAATCCCTGCTTTAGATCTTATTCAATAATGCTATCTGAAGTACTGGCACTTAACCCATAGTGAACTTCATGGCATTGACTTCAGGCCATTTCTCCAGTGTAGAAAAACCACTTTCAAATCTCAATCTGTCCTTTAAAGGGCTTGCATCCCTTTCCAGTTCGATATTATTTGTAGTTTAATTATTAGTTATTAAAGCAATCAAGGGGTAATATTAGTCCCAGGAATGACTCTTCTATGATTCTATGTGCATCTTCTTTGTAGCTTGACAGATGGTCTTGTAAACTCCTTTCTGAGTGCAGTTTTCAACCAGTGGTATCCCTGATTTTATTTGGACTGTACTTCTAAACTTGTTTATAAGAGTAGTCCATGAGACAGTGTAAAAGACTTACTAAAATTAAGGTATATAATACCAAGATCTGTTTCTCTTAACATTGCCTTGGCTAGTGTTAATACTTCCCCTAATTCTCTTTTTCTAACACTTGAATGCAATTCTGAGCTTTGTTAGTGAACACCTTATAAATGCTTAGATAACTCATGTCTTTTCTGATTGTCCTCTCATGACATGTACTATCACACCTACTTTCTGCTATTATTCCCTAAATTTCTGCAGCTGAGTTTTTCTCTTCACTGAACACTAACTACACATGAATTAACACCTCCATGATCACAGGAGGGAATGTAGCAGACCCTCCTGCCCCTTTGTCTTCTTCCACCATCAATTCTATCATGTTTGAAAGAATGATCAAATTTATCTCAGTTCTTGGAGACCTTTGAGCATGAAGACTCTGCATTCTCCCCAGTCAATTTTTCCAGTGCTTCACCAATCCTATCAGTAGAAGTATTATCCTCATTGCTAACAATTTGCTGCAATGTAAGTAGTACTGTGCTCCTTGTTCTCTTTCTGTGAGTACAAAGCACAGACTGTTCTTTTCCTCTTTGCAGGATTGATTTGAAGATTCATGCCTTCCTTCACTTTTTTGGGCAGAGACCCTTCAATTCTGTCAGGCTCCTCTGCTCTCCTTTGGACTTTCTCCAACTGTTCCCATCATATGTCATGTCACCCTCTAGTGGCTTCAGTTCTGATTCCTACTACTTCTCCATGAACATGTGTTTCAGGAATAACTGCTAGGCAAATATTGCCAGACCAAAGGATGGCGTAAAGTTAGGTTACACAGAGAATTTAAAGAATTAGCTTTTACGCTGTGCTGACAAATTTCCCTCTCTCTAAGGAAAATGGTACAAAAGTAAAGTGTTGCGTAGAAATAGGTAGAAAAATGTAATGAGAAAGGCATACTGATGGAAAGAAGGTAAGAAAGGAAGAGGAAGAGGAAAGCTGTATTTTCCCTCACAGCATGATTCAGAAGAAGACATAAAAATCCTGTTATAGTGGAAGAGAT
>JANHGB010069011.1:2146-30013 GCA_026283785.1 Coracopsis vasa
GATTCCTCACGTATCGGTTCCCTCTACTACCACAAAAAAAGGAGTGCAGACAGCTAACGGCTGTAGAAAACATTGTCATTTTTCAAACATCAGGCCACAAGGAGGAACAGATCATGAAAGCCTCCCCCAGGTCTTAACTAGAACAGCAAAAGTGTAAACCCCCGTGACTGCTTCATGCAGTTTGTTTCTTCAGCTGTTTCCTTCTCTTGGTTTATTTTACGTAAACACAACCACTTTGTGAGCATGTGCCCAGGTATAAAGATATAGAGGTAGCACAGGCCCTTGTTTTTCACACTGAAAGCAGTGAGAAACAGCAATAAAAGCTACAGACTGTAGCAAGTATGAAATCTATTTAACTTCAGAAATTGTACTTGGCTTTCCTTTAGTTGCGGATGATGGTAGAGCCTACAGGCAAGTGTCCCAAGAATTCCACTAAAAACTTCAAGTGCCTAAAGCTCTGCATAGAGGTGTGTTTGGATAGGGGTTTTGTTTATTGTGGGAAGGTTATAGAAGAAGTATACAAAGGTATCTTGCAAATGGGTTCAATGTGGCAAAATGATTTCACTACTTGTATGTTTGTTTCTGTATATGTATCTTAATTATACCTCAACTTTCCTTTAAAAGAAATAATCTGTTTGTTTCAGGCAAAACCTACAACTTCTTCAAGAAGGATAAAGACAAAACAATTTCTTAAAACTGCACTTTGACTTCTAGAAATTACATAGTCTGAAAACAGCTATCCTCTGCCTTGCTTCCTGTAAAGGTGCCTGTCCCATCCTTTAAGTGATGTAAGCCTGCTTCTAGTCTGACTTCCACAAAGAGGCATACAGAGAGAGCATGGAGACATTTTCAGAAGCAAAGATGGTTGCAGGATTTTCAGCCTGCCAAATTAGGTGGGAAATGATGTTTCCGCTACGGTTGCCGGCTTTGTCTTATCCCATTCCTGACAGAAAGCCCAAAAAGTGACATGACTGATCTCCCCAGCTTCTGAAAGTACAGGTACTTTCAATATGAGTCACCTGAATTGATGGCTCAAGCACTCCCAGCTGCTTGGCTGCTTAGTATGCCATTAGGCAGCTGATTATGCCAGCAGGGCCAGCTAGAGAGCCTACCTGTAGGCATATCTGCAGGCTGCTCCTGAGGTCTCCTGTCAAATGGGATGGGATAGGGATGTATCGGTCATCCAGCTTCTCTGGAGATCCCTGCCTTAAAAGGGGGGCAGACTTAGCCAGTAATTTGTGTTGAGCGAAAGCAGCAAAAATGCCTGTCTTGTTTTAATGAGAGAACCCTGAATATCTGCCAGTTCTAGCCTAACAGTGCTGCTGTCAAGCCTCCCGCACCTGGTGGCTAACAAAAAATCCTGCTCCAAATGGGAAATGAGAGGTGACAAACCAGTTCTCTACCTAGGCTTACTTTGAAAATTTCCCAGAGGATGGCTGTGGGTCTTGGAGCTTATTTGCATTGTGTTTGTTTTGGGCTGTGAAAAGAAAGCAGCTTAGGATTTGTTGTTTGGGTCTAGGGATCTGCCAAATGCTAAAGAAGAGAATCAGACCCCTGAAACAGTTCTGGAAAATCCACAAATATCAATTACTAACTAGAACCTCAGTCTAAGCAGCAAAAGCATAGAGTAAAAAGTCCTATTTTATGTTCCCCCCCCACTTTCTCTCTCCTCCCCAAACAAACAAACAAAAAAAATAGAAACAAAAAACAAACCACGAAGAATCAATTTCAAAGGTCATCTGCAGTGTAAATTAGACAGCAGTCTTCTGAAGGTTGGCTTGGGAGGTTACCCAGGCTATGGTCATCATTGATTACCTACTTTTGAAGCTTACTAGAGTAAGACTGCACTGACATAAGCATGATGACGTGCAGCAACTAGCTTTTTTCAGTGCTTGGCTCCTAAATAATTTTCTTCATGCTTTCCAACATTTTGATTCAATTTTTGCATTGGTCTTAGTCACTTCAGTGTATATATAAAAATTGCTGTTGAGCTGTGATTTTAAGGCGTTCTACTGCATTATGTAATGTTTTCAAGAAAGTTATCAAATTCCTTCCCAAAAATTTACATGGTGTTAGCCTCTCCTTTTGATGGTTATTCTGTGGAAAGTTTGCTCAGACCTTTAAAATAAATTTCTAATACCACATGGACTACAGTGTTCTATCTATAACTTTTGCAGTCTTATACTGAACTCTCTTAAACAAGAAAAACCTTACAGAGAACTACAGATGTAGTCGATTAGCATTACTAGGAAAAATATGATAAAATGAGATAACATAGCAGCTGTTTCATGAAAATAGTTATTCATAGAATGGTTTGGATTGCAAGGGACCTTAAAAGTCATCTAGTTTCAATCCCCCTGCCATGAGCAGAGACACCTTCCAGTAGGCCAGGTTAGTCTATACTCAGTTATATTAAAGCTGTGCCATGAACTAACTTTTATGATAGTCAGTTGTAAATACCATCATAGGTTTGAGTTTTTTTGTGAGCCTTGCAGTCTAAATATCCCATTTATTTATTCTCACATAACTGTGTTTAACTCATTTGCAGTCTTGTGTCTAATTGAATAACCCAAAGCAAATATGCCAATAAGTAACATTGTTTCCCTGTTCTGCTGGGAAAGGACTAACATATATATAACAGACATACATATAGGTACATATGCAGGACTGATTTCTGTAGAAACTCTTCTTGTAAAGACAGTTACAAAACCTGACTGAGTAGCCCTGTATAAAATGAGGAATTTGATGTTACTTACTTGTCCTTTAGAGTAGTGGATAAATGTATTAAACCGGACTTCAGCATCCCCCTTAATAGTATTCCTGTTGCTAGGAAACAGTTATCAGGACCCCACAAGCCTTGTCTTTGGGACTGCTTTCATACTTTACCCAAAGCACCTGCTCTGACATGCTCAAAATTGTGTTTCCATTTTTCATTGTCTTTCCTGCTATTTTTCTCCATTTGTTTTTGCTTACAAAATCCAATTTTGCAAATGAGCAGATACATATCATGTGACTAACCAGCTGTGCAAAATGGAGCTCTCCTTCAAAATGTATCCTCATGGTATACACCAAATATATTCCTGGAATAGCTTTTCTCCCTCACTATTTGTCCTGGGATAAGTGTTAGAATGGATTGGACTACTCATGGAAGATTACCACTTTCTAAGTATTTACTGAACTAGCTGTATTTCTGTGTAAAATACAGTGCTTTCTTTCCCTTCACTGGTGAGGTATTTATTGCACTCACTTACTGTAAGATTCTGCTTAATTGGAAGCATCATTGTTTTATTTGATGCTCTTTTAGATTATTGCACTCTGCATATGAGACTTCCCATGGATTTTCTAGAAGGAAAGGGCACTAGGTCCTCCTGTTTATCAAGTTTATAAATAGATTGTACAGTTTATCTTTCAAAAATCATAGCAAAGCCAAAATTATAATTATAGCTATATAATTATTAAAATATGTTCCTAGCTGAGCTTATTATCGCCTCTCAAGAATCAATGAAGAAATAGATGCTATGGATTTGATGACAGGACTGTTTCAGTGGTTCTTGTTTTACAAAGCATAAGGAAGGAGGTGGTGAAAAGGTCACAGAAGTTGGCAAAAAGGGTGAATTCAGCATTCTGCCATAGAAGGCGCTCTTTAGCATCCTCCAAGGATGTTTCTAAACAACTAGTCTGAGATATAAAAAAGTCCCAAGCTTCTAGACTTACCCTATTTAACCTTTTTCATATCCCTGATTCAACACAATCTCCAGATATACATTGCCAGGACACTTTTCCCTCAGCGTATCAAACTTCTGACCTTGCAGCTGTTGTAAGTCAATCGCAACAACACGTCCTGCTGTACCATGTTATAAATAAAGGCAACTTGCTCATCAAATTCCAAAGAGCTACAAGTACTATGCAGCCTGATCCTGCAGTTCTCACACAGGCAAGACTGCCACTGAGCTAAGACTTTATTTATACTACTGATGGCCTCAGCTCCCTTTTATTCATGGTGGTATAAATCAGGATTCACCCAAATAAAATCGTGGGTTTAGGCAGAAAATCGAATGTGAGTGGAGAACCAAAGGACAAATTCTTGTATGTAGTAATCCCTCAGACTTCAGTCTTTCAGAATCCCTGAAACCTTGCCCAGTGGAAATCCTGTCCTCCAGCTACCCAAAACCAGTGGATACCTTGCTTCTATGGAAACTGTAACTTCAGTGCTACTGAAAATGGTTTCTGAGTAATTTGCAGTGCTCACTTCTTACGCTGCACACTTACAGAGTTGGGTTGCTTTAGCCAGGCTGTAAGGTCTTTCTTCTGCTTCTTGCATACTGCAGTGTACTGTAAGGGCTCTCAGCCCTGTCAATATTCTTTTCCAAATGGAAATTCAAAAGCTGCAAAAAAATGGAAGAAAAAGGTTGGAGTTAGAGATGAGTTGCTGAAAGAATCATCCCATTGTCATAAAAAGAAGATCATGATTTTCCTTTTTCTGGTTATGGATCTCAAATTAACCATAATGAAAAGCTGGAATGCTTTATTTATATCACACAATCATAATAAATATCATAATAAGTGATCTAAAATTTGTGTTACTGCCAATGCAGGCCACTCAGAATGCAGGATGTAAACTGATATGCATGTACTGTAGATCACAGTGAGCCCAAAAGACAGACAACATTGTAAAACAAATCCATCTATATAGCATAGTCTTGTCATGCAAATCCTAGTATTTGTGATAACTTTCCCTCAGTGAATTCAGAAATTGCCCAGTGAATCTCTAGCATCAAAAAAAACATGCATTGTCCTTGGGTTTTACATCCAAATCAAAGCCCTGATTTCAGAAAAAATATATTGTTCCAGTTTTAAAGCTGCCTTTGGGTAAGGTCATTAATGGGACATTATATTTATAGGCCAAATCAAATACAGGTTTAGCCAAATTCTTGTTTTACCATGGAAGAGCTGATCACTTCATCACTTGAACCTGCTTGGCTGTCATTCATTAAAATATGAGTATCAGCTATTTCACTCTGGGCCTAGTGACAAGACTAAATAGTGCCACAGTAAAGTAAAAGAGGTATGCTCCAGCTGTCCACTACATCTCTTCCGTCCTAAATATATCTCTTTGGTGATTTGGCTGGCTTAGTTTCCAGGAAGACTAGCAAAGGTTTAGCTTTACATATGGCTAGCAAAATGACTGGGCAATAAATAAAACAGGGTTTCTGGGGAAAGCTTTGTTCTCAAAACACAGTATGGAGTACAGGACTTAAGAAGTAGCTTTGCTGTCCCTGTGTGTTTTGTTGCAAAGAATTCTTGAAAAAGCATGATAATCCTTTCTTTTCTTGTTTGCATTATCCTCTTTTAAAACCTCAGTAAAACTCACCTTTTTCAATATACCTACAAAACCTTGGCAACAGTTAGGTTTTGCTGTGCTAAGTACAGCACCCATCAATCAGGTTGGTGGGGAAGGTTTTACTGCTTCCTTATATTCCCCATCTCCATCTGCTGCCTAATACACATCATTTGAAGCTCTTGTGGTAGGGAGATGTCTCACTGTTGTGGGTTTGTGTGGGAGGTACTGGTACAAGGATAAAACTCTTAGTTCTAAGTTCTAGAAATAATAATAATTTTCAAGGTTCCTCAACTGTGTTGGTAAAGTGGTATTTATGGCAGTAACAGACACCTTCACACAAAGAGCCAAGACACAACTCTCCCAGCCTGTTCTTGCCTTTCTCTTTGCTTGCAAATGCTTTCTTTGTCCATGGACCCCACTGGCAGAGAGGAGAGAAGGGGAGGGGAGAGGAAGGGAGGAGAGAGAGGAGAAAGGAGAGAGAAGAAAGGTGAAGGGAGAGGGAAGGAGAGGGGAGGAAATAGCTCACAGAATGTCAAACATAGCTTAGAGAAAGTCAAAACTATAACTTTTTCTGCTCCAGAAAAATGGGAGTAAGCCACTGAGGAAGAAGACAAGCTGAATGAAGATGGTTTTCAGATACATGAGATATCTGGAACTGATATGACTCTTTAGGGTGTGTCGGGAATTATGAGACAGCTTTGGGATTTGATCACGTTCATGGTGTTGGAAGTCAGAGAGATGGAGTCAGATGAGACCTCAGGCTCTGAGGATCCCTCTAGGCAGGAGAACTCAGAGGAACACCTGTCAGAAAAGACATACATTCTAGGCTACTTTCATGGTCATTGTGGACTAAAACTGGGGAGCTTGGCATGACCTGCATGTATTGCAACCTCACCTGTCATTAAGATTTACAACTGTGAATTTCCCCCACCCTGCATTCCCTTCCCACTTTGCAGAGGGCCTGGAGTAGGGCGGACTCTGCTCCACAGGCAATACTAAAGACATTTGTGTGTTACCATCAGAATGGCAGGGCCAAGGGAGTCTTGCCTGCGGATTCGCACCTCCCATCCCTTTTACATGCTGAGTTTTTGGACCTGCTGTCCTGAGTGCACAGCGTCTGCCAGGCACTGTGCCACAAATCCTCTCTCAAGAAAATACAGGTGGAAAGCAGCTATTGATACCGCTCAGCAGCACAGTCATTTAGGCAGCATGGTTGCTGGGATGATCACCAGAAAAGAGGGTACTTTTTAATGCTCTCCCTCAAGCCCCAAGCGACCTGTGATAGTCCCAAAGAAGGTACGTTGGAATAGGTGGGTGAAACAGATGATTTTCTTTCTGATACCTTTCCCCTATGAAGTATCCAGGTTAACAAAGAGAAGCTCATTCAGTTGTAGAAGTAGAGGTGGCCTCTGGACTCCTATGAGCCTCTTCTGCCCAAATGAACTTCTCTAGTGAGGAAGCTTCCCAAGCCTGGAACTCATTCCTTTGAAATTTCACACTTTGTGGGCCAGTAATTAAAGATATTAAAGGAAAATTTGAAGGAAGGCACAATTGCTGCATTTTGCTCACCTGTTTGCTTGTTTGTTTGTTTGGAGTTGAGCCATTTGAGGTGTGATTCCTCTGATGTTTAGAAGAAACCAGACTACAAAATATCCTATCGCTTTTGTCTCTTGGCTTTCTCAGTGACAGACCGTATTACTCAGCAGGAGAAAAGGAAGCTATGGCTTTCATCTTGGCTTCTAGCTACTGGCACTTATGCTTATGTTATCAGCCTTTAGGAGAGACTGTTGCATTTTAACCATTTTCCTGATTGCTCAATTATCAATCTGTCATTTCATCCAAATTTCAAGGGGCCTTGACCAGACCTGTTTTCAACACAGATACAAAGCTGATTACCTCTTTGGGATCCTCATAAACTCCATCTCTGACACAAGGTTTTCCTGCAGAACGGTCTTGGTTTTTTTCTTGGAGGCCCTTTGTCTGGGGTTATTACTTTGGCTGTCTTAATAAGTAAGAGCCATCTGGAGGCATGGTTGACCGAGTTTGCACCTGCGTCTACATCTGCACTGTCTGGCCATGTCAGGTGGATGTTCACTTAAAAGATCCATCTCAGTGTGAGAAAAAGGAAAAGAAAAGGGAGGGAGGGTATAAAACTGTTATTCGTGCCTCACTGCAACAGCAGGTGCACCATATGGCTCACAAAGTAATTGGGGTGAAGAAACAGCGTCAAGACTTCATGTGGTGTGGTCTGTAAGTGATCATCAAATCAAATTCTCTATCAAAGATGGAGTTTTCTCTCTCTCCACTGGCAAATCGATACACATTTGAAACAGCACATGTGATCTGCTGCCTTACGTGCAGGCACCTGGAATGCAGACAGAAACCTGGTCAAGAGACCATTCTTGTTATGCAGCCATCTGTCCTAACAGACTGTCCCAAAGCACTCCCAGCCTGTTGACTAGTTATGCTTCACTTTATTTGAAGACCATCTTTCCTAAAACAGTGTATTTTCAGCCCCTTAAGTGGTCACCTAGAAGAAATTTTACCATGCAGTATGTTAGGTAAACAGTACAAAGCTTCCTGGTTATGCTTTGGCAGTTTTTTTGGAGTTATGCTTTGGCAGCAGAACAGGACTTGGAGTTGGTTTCATCTCCAGACCTAATTATTTCTAAAGCTTCTCATAGTTCCCCCCTTTTCTTAGCTTTTCATTGTGTTAGCTCCCTTAGATGCAGGGAGATACTGGCTCCTGCTTGAGTCTGCTGGACTAGTTTATGATTAGCATATTAGATATCTGTTAGCACATGATAATTTACTACCTCCATGTCTCAGCCGGCGGTGTGGTGCCTCAGTAGAGGACCACTATGTCTCTGTATAGTCTACTGTTTCGAAAAGGACTGCTGCTGCACACCTGCCTGCTGTCTTTCTCTTCACATACCCTGTCTCTAACCCATCTGAAATAACCACCCTAACTACTAATGTTTCTCTCCTAATTTTTTGTGGCTTTGTTTCCCATTTCAAATCCTACGTTTTGCCCAGGGAAGAAGCTCTGCACCATTCTGGCACCATGGGAGCAACATCAATGGAGACCACAACCATTGATGAGCAGTTTAATGACAGGCTTGAGGTTTTAGATATTTTTACAGTGGTATTTCTGTTTACGTTCTGGAACACGTCTCTGTCACACACAGCATTTCATCAAATAACTGCAGTAAACCAATACTGCATGAAAAAGGAGAAACCTAAAACTGAGCTTGCAACTGGCTTCTCAGATAATCAGAGAGTAGTGAGTGAGCAGCTGTACAAGGCTCAGATACTGCAGGATAAATTCTGTAGAAAGACTTACACATAGAAGTTTAACAACGTGCATAACACTAGCCTAGGATTTAAATCTAAGAAAGCAGCCTGTTTTCCTGCAGATATTTACTACAAACTGAATCTTTTTTTTTCTTTGACTGTCAGCATGTTTGGGTTTTTTTCCAAAATGACACTCTGCTATGGTGAGTTTACAGCTTAAAACTGATAGAAGATTTACCTTTCCAAGTCTGTGATCTTTTTTCAGTAAGCCAGTCTGTAGCTGAATGTTCTCTGTTAAAGGAAGCTGACTGAGTTAAAGTGATACTGAGTCCCTGTCACAAATATGTGCAGCACACAGGAGAAGAAACCTCATATGAGACGCAGCACAGGATACTGTAGTGGACTGCTGTAGTGTAGGGGCTAGTAGTCTGGAAGTACAGTGTGAAGCATGTGATGCTGAATTCTCTAGAGAGTTCTCTAGAACCTTCATTTTTGTTCCCCAGAAGAGTTGCATTTGCAGTGTTTAGGTATATAAATCTGGAACTGTGATTTTAGTTTGTTGTTTGTTTGTTTGTTTGTTTTTTAAACCCACTTAAAAGCTAGCCAGCAGTATCTAAACTTGCTGGGTCTTTTTGGCCAGAAAGTTTGGCCCAGCTCTTACTCATTTTCTATTGATATTCAAAAGCTAATCAAGGGACAGTCTACTTCCTTTGGGGGACCAGTACATTTCTGAGGGCCCCCACAGAAATCAGTAGAGCTCTTGCTTTCTTTTGAGATGTCCCTCTCCATATCCTCCCCCTCTCCTCTTCCACCAGGCTTGGCAGGCCTCTGAGTCCGATTCTTGAGCACATGCTGTTGCAGAAAAGATGCATGGAGGGAACATATCCTTCGGTCTTCTCAGGAAGAAAACTCAGCTCCTCACCTGAGGTACCAGGCTCTGGGTCCCCACCATATGGAGGGGCCTTCATGGCTTTGAATGGTTTGGCACACGGTCTGAAGCTTAGTCTTTCCTGCTAACTAGCTGAAAGCAGGTACCTGTTCAGGGTTCTGCAGACCAGCTGGATTTTAGTTTCTGCTCAGTGAACTGGGTGTTTTCTGTTTCAGGCAGAGCAGTGTCTAATTTGTAGACTTATAAATCCTTTATTGCTTCTAGCCCTCAGTTTAATATAGAGTCAGCAGTTCAACTGTTCTAATTTCTGCACTCTGTTCAAAACTAGATAATTATCTATCCCTGTAATTACAATGGTGAGCAATGTGTCAGTACCTGACACGTGCACTCCTGGTTACTCAAAACAACATTTTTATCCTCTACTCTAGTAAAAAGGAGCCAAATTTCCCCATTTGTATTGCTAAAATCAACTTCACACATGAAACCTAAACAAATAAACCAGCTTTTGTGTATGCGCTTCAACTTTTGCTGCTTCCAGAGTGGATAAGCTATTGTGAATCTCTTTGCCATACATCTGGAGTTTGCTCCATCAAATATGTCTTCACAGAAATGTGAAAAAATTATCTGTAAGGTACCTAAATCTTAATTTTCCTGTAAAAGACATTCTAGGAGCTTTCCTCAGCTTTAGTTTGCATTTTTGCCTTTGCTTTTGTAATATCTTCATAGGTACCTGAAAATAGAGTTTATTTCCCTACTGCTTTTGATTACTCCTCGTTGGTAAACAATGAAGATTAATTGTTTTCTGATGTAGCAGAAGCAAACGTGATTTTATTCACAAGTAACCTTGGCAGTCAGGAGGGGCACACAGATCTCTGGGAACAATGTCGTAGCCAGCTGCATTTACAGAGTCACAGAGCAAGCTCATGTTGTTGCTGTTGCTTAGCTAGAAAGATCTATGGCAGAGAACTAAGATACAGTCCAAGTTTCATATTCAAATTAATAGGTAATTAAGGTGAAATGCATCTTTGAACTTATTTTCCTGTTTTTATAAAGCTCGTAAATTTTTATGTAACATTTGAGAATATGCTTGTTTTCCTGTTATATAATCTCAGCTTCCATATCTTTCTGAAAGACCTGCAGCAGAAACATAAAAGCAGTGATGGGACTGTTTTTAGAGTGTGACTGCCTGTTGAAAAGAGCAGGAAGCAGACTAGCCCCATCACAGCTTGAGTCCCAGTTCTGTTGCTGAGACATGAGGCTCTACTTGTGGAGGTACAGTGATGTGTTTTAGAACTACCATTGCTTCCAGTTTAGGTTAGTAGCAGACCTCTGTATACAGCAATGTGTGGACATACAAGCTGGGATGAAACCTATTGCAGGCATCATGCTGTATTCTTTTGCAAAACACAAACATACACTTAGTGATGAATGGAAGAAGGGGGGTGTAAACTTTAAGGTAAACATCCTTTTTCATGGAGGTATATACAGAGTCAGAGTAATTTAACAGCTTATAAAATGAAGGAAATGGATATACTTGCACTGCCAGATGATGGAATATAAGAAAAAAATGTTATCATTCTGCAAATGCTATATGTTTGCAAACAGAGAAAGAAAAGCAAAGAGAAATTATACCATTAATCTATTTATTTTGCTTTGTGGCAATGTTTCTTCAAATCAAATTATTCTATAATGACCTATTCAGTGTTTTGCATTATCTTTGAAACAAATCGTCTATTATTTCAGTACTTCTTTGGCAACTAAAGATGTCTCAGCTCTTCAAACATTGATGGAGAAAAGTAACATTTATTTCTGTTTCACAAATAGGAAACTGAGGTATTGTGATTCTAAATATCTTATTTACTGGTGGGAGAGGTCCTGGTGAAATTCTGCACATAAGTTTTGCAATGGCAGAATCAACAGAGGACAAATATCAAACAGAAATGAGGATAGGACTGTGACTGAAGCTAGATCACCTCACACTGAGCTTGAACTATCCTTCCTTAGTTGCAGCAGGAGTATTGCCCAAGCAATACTATAAAATTAGGTCTCTATACATGTTAACATTTTTAATAAAATCCTTTACTCCTAAGTCGTAAATATAAAAGTCAAATATGCAGTATTTAATAGTGCAGTATTTACTTGTGGTCAGCTTGAATCCAAATACCCTTTCAGTAACCTAATTATGCATTATGAGGATGTCATGCCAAGATATTGAGCTTGTTTTGAGCAACAAACAACTGTTCTCAGTATAACTGTGCTGAAACCATTGTAGGACTAAGCCCTATGTGACAGTTACACCATTTGAATTAAAAGACTCAGTAGAAAATTTCTGCACTTTTTCTGATTAAAATAATAATTATGTAGCGCCTATTAACATGGAATTCCAAATGTAAGCCTCAGGGTCAAATGGCTTAGAAAACTGAAACTCTCCACTCCCTTTGTGGGGGAAAAGGAGACAGTTCCAGACAGCTTCATTTACATAAATAACAAATACTGTTTACCAATAATTCCATCTACTGAGTTCTGCTCTTCAGCTGGAATCTTTCTGCATAAATGACGAAAGATTATTGCTCATGCACCTTAGCAGCATACCCCCAAGAACTGGTCAGTCACTCTCATCAACAGGCAGTCATGTTTGACAGTAGAGTAGAAAAAGATCAGTTAGAGGGTGCATGGACATTTTATGAGCATGAATATTGTTCACAGGTCTGGTGCTCATGAGAATGGCAGGTAAAGGTCATATAACCTGCTTAGCTTTGGGACTGAAGACAACACATGATCAGGATAGTTAGAGGGCCTCTTTGGGAAGACAATACCAAACCAGCAGAAGCAGATCTGAAACCACAGAACCAAGCCAAATTAGCTGCACATCAGAGTAGATGCTGGTGAAGTGCTTTTCCTTGAACTGAGGATGTATGGTGGAGGATCAATCAATCAATTTATAAGCACCTCGAGGGTAATAATAGTCTAGTGAATGCGAATTTGTCAAGGACAAATTGTATCAAACTAATCTAATTTCTTTCTTTGACAGGATAAGTGAATAAGGGGGTAGCAGTAGATGTGATATATCTTGACTTCAGTAAGGCTCTTGAGTCTCCCACATAGCATTCTCGTAAGCAAATTAAGGCATACGATTAAATCACTGCAGAGAAGGCTCACAGCTGTTTGAGAAGACAAAACGAGAAACTATTAGTGGTTTGTTGTCAAACGAGGAGGACATTTAAAATGGGGTGTTTCTGAGCCCAATTCTGTTCAATCCTTTGTTGATCAATGATCTGGATGATAAAATGATGAGGATGCTTTAAAATTTGGAGGGAGTTCCAGAAACTGGAAAGTTGTTCTGAAATCAGCTGGTGGAAATCTAATACAAGCATATGCAATTATTATAGAAGTGCTTTGCATACATGAAATGGGGAAAAAAACAATTAGAAAGCAGTGACAGTGGACAGGCAGAAAATGAGTTAGAAGTTAGGGGGACAGACAGTGGCAACAGTGTGATTAGGGGGACAGTGTGGCAACAGTTAAAAACAATTCTTCTTATTCTTGGATGTATTAATCTTCATTTGTAAAGGGCAAGAGGTTCAAGGTGGCTCTAGCTGACCCTGCTTGAGCAGGGGAGTTGGACAAGATGACCTCCAGATGTCCTTTCCAACCTCAATCCTTCTCTGTTTCTGCATAAATCTAGCTATTCTTGAGACCACTAATACCTCAGTTAGACTGCAGTTTCAGGCTTCAGACTATAGGAAAGATGTAAACAAATATTAAAAGGGCAAAAAGAAGATAAGATAAATGATAGAGGCTTGAAAAACCTAACATCTGAAATAACTTCTTAGTGTCATTAAAACATGTAACTAACATTTGAAAACTTGGTGTTCAACAGACTTCTGATTTTGTGTCATTTTGTCGTATATTTAGAAGTGTAGAAGTTCTTCATTTCTTTTTTTCCAGTTGAAGCCCCTAATGTTTATCAAGTTTTCTTCTTTGTCTTTTTGGTGGTTTGTCTTTTTGTGTTTAGAAATATCCCTAGACAGATGAAAATCTCTTCTTGATGTTGGCAACTAAGATTTACAGAAAAAAAATAATTTCAGATCTGTGTGCTTAGGGCTTTGTAAATTTTATAGTATTATACAACTTTCTTCTGCATCTCTGTTTTACTGATTGGAGCAACACAGGTGAACTAAATGAGTAATGTTAGTCAAGAAAACACTGTGGCTTTATAGAGTAACTATTCATGAAGAAAAAGCCTTGAAACATTTCCAGAACTGGAAGCAGAGAATTTATTGTTCCTGCTGGAATCCAGAATAATTATTGGTTTGTGCCATCATTTTATAATCCTTGTCTGTCAATAAACATAACTGTAGCTAGCAATAAAAATGATACAGGCTCAGTCAAGCAACGCTACTCTGCTAAAACAAATTTATGAGCCAGTTAATATTTTTAATCCTGTTACAGAGATGACCTTAAAACCCAGGCCATTTATCTAAGCCTCTGTCCCCTAAAGGAGCACATGTGGATGTCAGATAAGTGAAATCTGCTTTTGAATCATGTTGATCTTGGGCTGAGGTTGGGCAACAAGAGGGAGAAAGGGTGGAATGGTAGACATCTGTCTGCAAAAACAAACCAGCTCCATTAGTGTCTGTCTCCTAGCTAGTACAGATTTGGTCAAAAACTCTTGGAGACTCAAATGAAGCCATTCATTGGATAGCATGAAATTCAGTATATTTTTTCCTTCTCCACATCAGTTACATGCCAGTGATTATTCTACTTCCACCACTGATCCAAGATGACTTATCACAACAGGGAATTGTTCTGTTTTCACCACTTCAGAAATCTCTGACATTGTTTGATCTACAGCATCCATTAGACACACAGAATACATTCCCTTCTCTATTGTTTTATCTTATTAGCAAGATACAGCAATGACACTGTCTGCTAATTGCTATCCAACTAGTGCTTTGTGCCTTGTTAATTTTGACTAAGACAGTTTTCCTGCATAGCACAGTGTAGATATTCCTAATAGGGGAAAGACAGGTAGTTAACTGGTGTCTTGAGTGTTACACAGACAAATAAAAAATTGACTGATAATCAGGTTTTTCTGATGGAAGGGTCGGCTCTTGTCGCTATTTTCTACACTGCACTCTTTCTCTCTGTCCTGCAATGTATAATGTCTTACCCTTGTAAAAGGTGCTGAGACCTGTAATGGCTACTAGAAGAAAACATGCTGCTGCCCACAACTTATGATGAATTAATACAAAGGAATGCTCTCTTTCTGAACCTCATGCAGGTATTCTCCTGAAGGTGAAAGCCAAAGACGTCCTAGGGCAGAGTGTATTTTAGAACTGATTGTCTATGTCTCCTGGAAAGTCTGAAGACATCAAGGCAAAGCACGTTGTATTAACAAACCAGTCACAGGATCCACCCAGTATGAAGTGAGAGGGGCTATAAAGATACCTATTGTTCTTGTTTGGGAAAGACAGGTGGGTCAGTCTAGCAACAGAGGTTCTGTTTCTAGTTCTAGTTTGTCATATAAAGGAGGAATTTTTGATTGCTACAGACAGTGATCCTTTGAGTCCTGAAAGAAAATAACAGAAAGTGCAAGGAAAAGAGTTTTCTTTCACCCAAACTACTTACACATTCTATTTGTTCTTGGACCTAGACCCATATCCAAACCTTCTGCACTGCCTCATCAAAAATACAGGTTGATGTTTCAGTTCTTATGTCTTATGTATACCAATGTCCTGTACTGTGCACATAGGCAAACATCTGAGGCAAAACAAATGATGGCTTTTACAGAGTGTGAGCTAATTATTGAGATGATATATGCACAGGGACAGCATTCAAATATCCTAAACCAGGAAATAATGGAAGCTTTATGGTCACGAGGAAATATATTTACATACCTGGTCTTGTAGAAAGGATGGATTAAGTGTTAGTTATCTTTCTGCAAGTTGGCTGTTTGTGGAGAAATGGAGTCCTGCAGCCCCCACTGAAGGCAGAGTTGTGAGTATACAGCATCTTTGAAGTAAGAACAAGACCCTCAGATACACATGCCTGCATTAAAAACAAGTTTGGTAACCGTGTGGAATGCTGTATATAATTTTTAATGTCTGTTCACTATAAATGTTTACTTGTGAGAAAATGTTCTGGTTTCACTGTAAATTTTATTCAAATTTCTGTATCTGAAGAGCAGCCTTCAGACAAATAATCATTTAAGTGTACAGATGAAAACAAACCCTAGCAAGACTATAGCATCAATTAATTTATAAGACATTGAAATGGCTCTCTGGATAACAATCGGGAGCAGCCAGACAGGAAAATCAAGATGTAAGATGAATGCAACAAAAAGGCCTCCTAAATTCAGTACAGTCTAGTGACAGTCAAACTCTCTATATATCTTCCTACAGAACTGCAAGAAGATCACGTGTGATCTTAATCATGTGTGATGATATGGGTGAGCACAGCTCAGTGCAGCACCCTTGCACTCTTCATTTTGTCTAACATGCCAGTGCTCCAGCACACAGAAGCTGATGAGTTCCAACTTCTCAAGCACTGTCTGAACTTACAACCATCATCAATTTAAAAATCACACCTCAGCTGGAAAATATTTTACCTATATTGTTATAATAACACCTATGATTAAAGAGAGGAAAAAGAAACCTATTGATTTTTATTTCTTTTCTCCTGTTTGTTTGGTTGAGGGGTTTTGTTTTATTGGGGGGGGGCGGGTGGTTTGTGCATTTGAAAGCAGTCTGTACCTTGCCTGTTTCAGTCTAGTCACTCTGTTATCCTGGGGGAAGGGAGCTAAGGGAGCGGTTGGAGAAGGAAAGAGAGCAAAGCATCACATAGCAACAAGAAAAGAAATTAAAAAATAAATGGGATAATATGATTTTTAAATCTGGGGAAAAAAATAACACAGGTGTTTGTGGATGTATCTAGAGAAGGATAAGGAAAGTGTTTTAATTGACTGGATTTTGAGCTAACAGCTCCTCTTGGAGAAAGGAAGGCTGTGTCAATTTTCTCCCTGCAGGGAAGGCAGAGCAAGCAGGGGAGGAAAAACAGGTGAGAACCCTTCTCCCTCCTGTGGCTGCCATTCTGTGCCTGTGTTGAGATGTGCATGTGCTGCGCAGAGCCTGGACAAAATGACTGATGTACTTCTCTCGCAAGGCTGTTTGCGAAAGAGCGAACACTCTCCCAATCAGTTCACTTCCCCCTCTGTGTCTCAGTGCAATTGCCAAGCTTGAAAATTATAGATATTTCATATGCTTAAGGAATTGCTAACTCACGCTCCTGATTTCCTTTTTCTCTTCGTTTCTCTGGGTGGGCAGTTTCATTTTTCACATTCAATATCACTCCTTGTTTTCTCCTTTCAAATCTAACAGTGACACAGAAAGAAAAAATGAAGATGTCAATACTATAAAGAATACCTCATTAGTTTTGATTTATTATTTTTCCCTTCCCTTGCAGAGAAAACTGTGGATTTAATTTGAGGAGGACCCAGTTGGTAAACCGCTACTGAGCAGGAATTCAGCTGGAGAAAAATGCAACTCAACAAGAGCAGTTTTGATAAGCTTACTTAAATCCCTTATACATGAGCTCTTTCTTTCCCTCTCCTACACAATGTTTGTCATATTGGCTTTTGTAACACTGACTACCTATAAGGCTACCTTGAAATTCATTTCACAAAATACCATTTCCAAAACATGTTTTCAAAACTTTATTTATGATTAGAGAGGGGAGCTGAAAATTTAACCTTTGATCTAGACTAAATAACTTTTTGCCAGTTTGCCCTGAACTGTCATTTCCACTGAATTGACTAAGAGACAGAAGATGTGAGAAGCAAAAACCTGTTTTCTGAAAATGCTATGATCTTGCAGTGTCTCACAGACAAGTTGGAACTAGTCTATCACAAGCTGCTTTAAAAAAATAATATTTGTACCATTGCAATATTTATTCTTTGAAAAAAGATAATTTAATGATGGATTTATAAGTGATGGAGCCTGTCATTTCCCCACCCCCTTTGCCACAAAGTGCAGGAGCCTTTACTCAAAGAAGCCATGGCTAGATCTAGGCAGTGCTGATAACAGGTATTTGTTTAGTCCTTCATATGGCTGAAGAGGTTTTCTACTCACCATGCAACCAGAGGTGACTGTTCCCACAGTCTGCTATTGATTCCATTTGCAAAAATACCTGGGTTTGGGTAAGTGTTTTCAGAACTCAGACACTGAGGGAAATTTTAGTTTCCTAAAGCTAAATGCGTGTTCTGATTTTCCAAACGACCAGAGAGGCAATTCAGCCCAGGGAAACAGGCATGGAAGGGAAGGAGAAAGAGGGAGGAGTGGCAGGTTTGGTTGTTGTGTTTAAAATTGATACTGACATACGAGCTTTGTGGGATTGAGTCCTGGCTTGCCTATATTTCTGTAAAGTATTTAGCACATTTTGGACCCTGTGAGCTGTTGCATTAATGATGATCTTGGCTCACAAATAACAAATAGCCTTAAGCTCAGCACAGTGAATATTTAACTTGGATTGGGAGAGAAGAGAAGGTGGCACTTGAAGCCCTGTCCATCTGAGTATACAAGCTGAAAGGTAAAGCTTTTAAACATCCCGCAGATGTTCCCAGTGCATTCATGCCTGCTGCTTTTTTCATCAGCATTGAAATGGTTAACAGTGAAAATGATTTAAAATACTGGTTTTCGCTCCTGATCTTTTCTTCAGTGCTCTCTGTGAACCCAGGCCAATGTCAAATTCTTGGTTTTGGTTCCAAGGATTTTCCTTGCAGCAGCTGAAACTAGCAGAGATGGCTTAGGAAAAGACTTTGAACATAAGTGTGGCAAAAAGGTGCTGTACCTCTTCTAGAGCAACTCTGTTACTAGAGCAAGTCAAGATGGGTTGGGCTATATCTGTAAAGATTACATGCTATTTAATAATATGCTGTTCATCTGACATACATTTTATGTAAAGTAAAAAGTTATTCAGGAAAAATAATCCAAAAGAGAAGAAAATTAAGTCCAAAATAGTAATCCGTATTCTGGGCTTTTACAGTGCTAATGTAAAGTCATAGGAAAAGGATATGATGATATACAGACTTGATGAGCCATTGGAAACAATGTGAGATGGTGCAATAATGTTAGCAATAACAATTTGTGGTTTTGCACTGTTCAGTGCAGGAAGATGATAGAAAAAGAATGTAATACAGTTTAACAATCAATGGTTTTTAGAATGTAATATTCCTGAAAGGGTATTCCTGTGAGGATTCTACCCATGATGATGGAGAAAATGGGAGAGAGAAATTTTCTGTATTAATTTTAGGTTTATAAAGCAGTTTCCTTTTTCCAAGGAAAATGATACTGAAAGACAAAAAAAAAAGAGACTAAAATTTATTCACCATTTTGTAACTATTAAATACAGATACATTACAATAATACAGTTTCTTTTGTTTCTATTTGTAAAATGTGCAGGTGTTATAAATATGTTAATCTCCTTTGTTGTCACAGGTCAGCACGGGCTAAAAAAAATTGATTGCTAAACAAGTTGTAGTCAATATTTATTTTTGTACTTCCAAAAATTTTAGCCAGTGGTTACGCATTTGTGAATATGCATTTTGTAATTTATTTCTGCTAACAGACCCTGCTTCTACATATAAAGATTATTCAGTTCCTCTTTAGGGAGAAAGTCGAGATAAACGGAGGCATGTAATAAGGTGGGGGGAGCATTTGTCGTGAGGGGACTGGTGGTGTAAGGCAGTAGCGAGTACCAATTAAAAGCAAAATGTCTCTAGAGAGACTTCATTTATGTTTTTTGCTCCTTGCAGTGAAACTTTCTAACGAAGGAAATGTCCTTTAAATTCAATGCTAAGTGCTGCTACGCTGAAGCGTGCATTATAACTCCAATCTTAAAGACTAGCAGATGTTTTAACTTCTGTTAAAAGAAAAAACACATTTTTTTTTTGAGACTGTCAGTGTTAGTGTGTTCTTGTTTACACTTGGTATCCTTAAGGAAAACAAATCTTAACCTTGGCACAATGATGGAAACTGAAAAAAGTGATGCTGAATGACTGACTCCATTTCCTTTCAAGGGCCCGGTGCAGCAGTACAAGACGTCTTCCTGTGTGACGCGCAGGGGCTTTAACAATAGCATATGTGGAAAAGTGTTTAAGTGATTTTTTTTGAATAGTCAGGGATGAATTTCTGAAACAATGAATGTTTAGATCCAACTTCCTTCAGCCTTCACCCTCCCTGCTCCGCACCCCCTCCTCCCCGGTCAATTTAGATGAGATTCTTATATTATAGCTGAAAGTTCAGCATTTATAAAATAAATTCAGTACATGATGCATTGATCATCAATAGGAGCAGGAAAATTTGGGGGAAAGGTTAGGCATTTTGTTTCATTTTAAAAATTTTTTTTACTGGTACAAAGTAGTTGATGAAGAAAAATCTCTAGTGTGTGCCTCTTCTTGGTACTTAAGCTCTTCAGAGCAAGGAGAACACCTGAAGAACTAAGTCTTCAAGTGTAGTCAGCAGAGGGAGGTATTTCTGAGGGAAATTCAGCCTGTTCTATGTGAAGGATGGACACCCTTTTACCTCTCTCACCACCACCTCAGTGACTATATAAGCTCAGTTGGCTTCTTTACAACACTCCAAAGTTAATTTTGTATGTGGTTATAGTTAGGTGGCAGAAAGTCATCTTTGTTGGTTGTTTTAGGGGTTTTATTTCTTTTTTTCCCAGTACCTTAAAGTGAGTCTGTAGTACTGCAGTAAAAGCTGAAGCTAGTGATAGTTTTCTTGGGTCATATCCACTGCATACAAGTGACGCAGGGGCTCAGTTCTGCTTTTTCATGGTTATACAAACTGCCACTGAAAACAACACTGAGAAAGGAAAGCGAAACAGTGCCCCAGAGCATGAAGAGGATATCCTACTTCCACTAACCATATATGGATGATAAAGGAAACATGATTTGACTGAAATGGCACAGCTAGTAACAATAGAAATGTAAATATCTATAATATCATGTAAACCAATGTTTTGATACCATTATGAGTGAAGATTTTTCCAAACAGGAAATCTACCTGAGAACCTGATCCACCTGAGAACCACCTGAGTGCAATGTTTAGTGTGTTGTATGATGGCCTTAGGTTTTAGTTTCAAAAGAAGTAAAACATTTCTTGTGAACTATTGTTTTTTTGCCACTTAAACTATTCTAATAAAAATGCTTGCAACTGTTTTTCTTCACAATCTGAGAACAGGAAAGCTGTTAGCTAGGGTTTGCTTGCTTCCAGATAAACCTCCAGCATTGCCCTGTTCCTTGCAAGTGTTTCTTGCATTGGCTGCACCTCTTTAACATTGCACAGTGAAGCCAAAAGGTTCCTTTTCAATTTGTGATCTCCATGACTTTTCTAAACAAGGGCAAGGGAAGTTTCAGAGGCAGCAAGTTTGGAGTTGCTGTATGTTAACTAACTCATTAGCTTTCACAAAAACAATGACCTTTACTAACATCTTCTCTAACATGGCTCTCTTGAAACTAAATTCTTCCTCTGCCCTGATGGGTTACCTCACTCAGTGTGTGTGTGACTGCTTCCGCCCTTATTACTTCTCTAATTCCCATTTGGTGCTGAGCACAGCTTAGGTTTCTATACAACTCTTTAGTCTGCTCTCTTCTGGTTTTCTTGTTTGTTCTGTGCCAATCGTTGCTTTTTGCACTTCTGCAGCTTCTGTTCTTTTTAGAAGTATCATGGGAGTGACAGTGGTTAACGCAAACACTTCACAGAATTTCTTGATGCCAGAATTATGAAAATCTTCTCTTGATGGTATTTTTCCATTATTCACTATACTGTGTGCTGAAGCAATACCTCAAGGAATGTTGTTTTCTTTTATTTTTCCCTGCATCATACCCAATTTCAGCTGATCATTGATTTCTTCTGAGCCAGGATTCAAATATGGACTCTGTTCATTCTGGCTCCTGCAGATCTTTTGACTGCCATCTGACCAGGGCCCCCATAGCTTTCATCTGTTTTCACTCCAAATCCTCCTTCTAAAATGTAAAATGATGGCCTCTAGCCAGCATGTTGCATTTTACTTTTCCTGTGTCCCAGACCTCAGTTAAAGATTTAACAAGAGCAAAAAAGCTCTCTTTCAAGCCAAATAAAGGAATAAAATCTAAAAGTTTTTCCAGATGAAAATGTTGGACCTTTCACAGGCAGCTCATATACTCTTTGGCAATTGAAATTTAGCACAAGCTTTGTCCACATAATAGGAAATAGCTTTTTTATATAAGCTATTTTTGGAGCTTCCGATTGTTGCCCTTTACTTTTAATGCCTCTTATATTATAAAATTTACATGAAAGATGAAAGCAAACGAAACTTTGCATCTATGGAGGCAGACTCCCTGGGTTATTAGCTCTACTTTTGTGTTGGGAGTGAAAGATAGTGGCAGCTGCTTGTACTTCAAGGAACACCGCTCAGCTTCCCACTTGCAAGCATGTCATCAGTCCCCACAAGGGTATGGAGGAAGACCCCTCTTTGCAAGGACTGACATGCCCAGTGGATCTTGTAGATGATGTATACACCTGCAGAGCAGTGATGCTTTAGAACATCAACAGCAGAGCCCCCATTTTAACAAAGCACTCTGATAAAACTATGTTATGCTCAGGGGATCCTGTTATTTAAAATCCAGTGAGAAAGGGGGCATTGAAAGCTGATAATCTTCATACTTAACTGCACTGTGAGCTTTTGTTTGCCATAGACATGACTTTGCAAGGAGAAACTCAAATGAGGGATGGGGTAGAGAAGAGGGTAAACTCTTTCCCTCCCACTTTCCAAATAACAGGCCTGATGCAATGTAGTTATATACTATATTCATGCTAAGCTTTTTCACAGCACAAAGTACTACTCAAACACAATAGGTGATTACTACAATTTCCTCTCTTTGGCTCACAGACATTATGTGTGTGAGCATCTCTTAATTTGTCGTTTGTGATGCTAAATGTTGGACAGGATTTTCCTGCCATTTATGTTCTCGGCAGAAATTTTCCTCTCTGTACAGTGCACTGTAAGTGCATGTGTCTACAAGGGCAATCTGAACCCAGACCAAGCTGCACTTAGCCTGCTGGAGAAGACAGTCCTGGATGTACTACTGGAAGAGATGATTCAGAAGGACTCATGACATTAAAGCACTTCTGTCCAAATATATGACACAGATTTGGAATGTGTGACACTTAAAGCTGATCCAGCTGGAGAGTGATTTTAAACAGAAGATGGTGAATCTTTTATTTCTTAGACGCCTTTGAAAGAGAATAGATTTGCTTCTCCTCTCAAACCACAGACTTCTTTCCTTCCTTGTTAATTCTCAGAACATCTTACTTGGCATAGGCGTTTGTAAGCCACTGATGCGAACCTAAGTTTAGCACATGAAAACAGAAACACAGCAACTACTGATTATTCTTTAAGACTTGGTTTCACATAATGAAATATCAGCATTGGGGTTTTTGTTTGGTTTTCTTTTTCTTTTTTTTGTGTTTCATACATTGTACATTGAACTTCTTATATTTCATGGAAAAAAATATTCTGTTTTTCTGGGGCTTTGCTTTGTATGGATTCTGGAAGACACTTTGGAAGTCTTAGCATCAGATGTATTAATGCATTGAATCATATAAAACATTTCTTTCACTGTTCCAAGTACTACTAGAGTCCTAAGGTCACAAATACATGTATTTCCTGTGAAGTTCAAGAGTGGGCTTTAATTAAGCTGAGGAATAGGCTGCCAGCTGCTGCCTCAAGCTTAATGTAATGGCAGGGACAGAAGAAAGTGAATGTACAGATAGCTTTCAAACGAGGCTGTGAGACAGAAAACTGAAGAGGTGGGGAATGCAGAGGTGAGTTGAAGGGGGGAGACAGACAGGAATATAGAGGTATCTATGTGACATAAATGAAAGAGGAAGAAGGAACCAGAAAAACTTGAAAATGCACTGTGAAAGGAGATCTGTTCTTATGAAGAATGTATAGAAGGTGTGGCATGCATATGGCATGCACAGCTTAGCCAAATGAAGACTGTGTGGATCTTGTTGATGTCTATAATTTCTTTCTAAGGATACATTCCAGAGAAAGCAGAGAATTTCTTAAACTAAAGGACTGAAATTGCCTAAAAGGAAGAAGCCTAACCATAGAATCATAGAATCATAAAATCAATGAGGTTGGAAAAGACCTTTAAGATCATCAAGTCCAACCATTGCCTCAGGATAAAATCAGAGAGGAAACTGGATTTCTAATTCCAAGAAGATTTCCTAACAATTAGGCTTTGTGGGAACTCTGAGGTGAAGCCACCACCTTTGTTTAAGGTGGTGCTTGATCACTCTGTGAAAGCAATTATCTGAAATGAATCTTCCCAGGCCTCTATTTCTACAATATATCAAATTTACAAACACATATGTCTAGAACTAGATGAAACATGAAATGGGTAATATGAAAGTTTACATGACCTTCATTGGTGTTATTGTGGAATCTGTGATAATACCACCATAGCAGTAAATGCTCATTTCATTTATGTTTGGGGAAATTGCTTCCTGGAAACATTTATTGTCATGGAGTATTTCACCTGAGACATTTTCAGTAAGGTACAAAATGTGCTATAAGCAGAATGGCTTTAATATAGCATTGCTTTCTGAAACTGAAATACCTTAGAAAAGATTGTTTCTATAGTAATAAGTTGTGCAAGAAAAAAATGGCTTGAGAATGTTGGGGGAGGAGGAAGCAGGAGTTGCTGTTGGGTTTCCTAGTTAAATTCAATGAACTACTGAGTAATGTTGACACGGAAATTAATGGAGAAAATTCCGGGTTTTTAGAAGATATATTCATAAATATGAAAAACTCACTGCAAGTTAAAGTCTCCAGTTTCTACATGTGCCAGTGACTGACTCTTTTACATTTCAGTGCACAAATTAGAGCTGCTTCCTGGGGTCTTGGAGACAATTCCAGATTTTCTGGCAAATTCCTCATTAGAACAGTGCAGCATGTTGGGACAAACAAAAAAATAATTTGTATCATTAAGATTTCATATGTACTGTGGTCACCTCACTTTCCTGCTCTTTGGTTTTGTTCCCTTGATCCTCTGATTCATTCTTCCAAAATTACTTCTTTTCTTTGTAAGACATTAATTTTCATTGTCCTGGAGACTAACTGGCTCACTTTCCACTCCAGCTCTGCCTTCTTATTCTTGTATGGCTTACATAAAACTGACTGCACTAAATAACAGTCCTTAACTTACCAGGTACAGCAGGGAAAGAAGCAAACACTGTATAAAAAGGCCTAAAAAACAACTGTGATAAAAGTCTTGCACTGATTTCACAAGCATTACTAACTTTTCCCTAACGCGGACAGCATACGAAAGGCACATAAAAAGTGTGTGACAAGTAAAATAAATTTAAAAAAAAGTCTTCTTAGTATAGTCATGGTAAAATAAATTATAGTCATGGTAGTTTTACAAAGAGGTACATTTTGTACTCATCAAGGAAGATGGTAAAATAAATACTCTTCAAAGTGTTTCAAATAGTTTATCACAGCTGCTCTTCCCAGCACTTTAAGGCTTCTCTCTCCCCTCCATAGGTAAGTCGAAAAGTATCTCTAATGCCTTGTCTTTGTGAACAAAAATATTATATCTTAGATAGCTATACCTTTAAAATATCATGAATAAGCACTTACAAATGTCTCACCAGCTGAAAAGAAAGTAACTTAGATGAGAAATTAATCATTTTCAGAAGCTGTAGTTATTAACAAAATACTAAATCTTAAGAAAGACATCCATGAGAAAGATTCTGCCACCTTTATGCAGGCTTAATAATAACTTACTTAGAAAAGAAATCCCTACTGGAAATTAGTGAAGAAAGATACTGTGCCGTCTGTTTAAGTATGTCAAAGCCTGAACCAACAGTAACAGAACTTTTGAGATGCTATTTTTGGCTATCTTAAATATTGGTTCAGTTTGGAAGAGAACAATTTAATAAGCATGAGTCACTGTGGATTTCTGAAAGGTAAATCGTCTCAGACAAATCATAGTACTTAATGAAATAACTATTGGTATAGATATAGCCAGCAGATTTAACATATTTGGATTTGCACAAACCTGTAGTCAACTTTATACATGATGGATTATTGTGACATGATCTTTTCAAATATAGGACAGGTAATAAAATAAAGTAAAATAAAATAATAAGGAACATCAGGGAAGAGGAAAGCAAATGGTTGAGATTACAAAAGCCTTAGCATTTACAGAAGAGCAAGGTCCAAGAGGGATCTCTACTGAGATCAAAGCCTCTTAAAATTAGATTACGTAATATTCAAAGAACTATGCCTTCTCATGGAAGTTCATTAGATTTTTGCCAATTGATGATCAAAAACTGATCTCATAATCAATTTATAGAGAGTAAAATGAAAGTACATTTTATCTGTTTTAGGATGATCTCACTTGCATGGCCAAACTAGAAATGCAACAGAAAAAGATAAAAAGCATTTTAATGCATAACATTATGCACTTGAATAGAAATGAGGTATTTGAAATAATACATTATTCAAATGACATTTGATTTGCTAATATGATTGAGAGAAAGGCTTCATGTTTGACAGCACAGCAAGCATTTCCAGGCATACGTGTATACAACAGCAACTGCAACAGCCGAGAGGATTTGCTTTAGCCATCCACACATGTTTTGTCACCTTTCAGTGCTGTTACCTGTGCTTGAGGGTGCAGAGGCAATTCCTTTCTGAACTGTGAACCAAATACTGATGATGGAAAAGGCCCTTTGGAAGAGAACTAATTTACAACTTAAGTTTGAATATTTTTAAGACCTCCAGCAATAGATTCACACTGTATATTTTTAGCTGCAGGTGACCTGAATCACTGTCTGGTGACATCTCTAATATATGTAGAGGTTTTACTGCTTTACTCAATATTCTCTTTGCTGCATGAAGTAAATGATGTGAATGCCTCTTTAGACCATTGAGTGCTGATTAGTAGGAAAATTAGGATTCTTAAAGTGATATGAAAAGTATAGTATATATCCTACAAATAAAATTAAACTTGATAATTTTAGAGATTTTTTTGACAGATAAAAGCTTGAAATAGACATAGTTTCTATAAATTCAGAAGAAAAGCTTTCTATGAATTGTGGTGTTTTACTAGTGCTGACATACTGAAATCAGGATTTTTTAGCTTGCCTTAAAAGGCATTATGTGATCATTAAGTGTAATATATTAAAAATATATTGATTAATCTATCATCTTGCAAATTTAATCAACTGGATTATTTTGCTTTGATTGATTTGAGTAGGGAATAAATGAAAGTATCATCATTTAAAAATCAAGTACTTACAGTTTTGTAGAAATCTGGCTTCCTTTGAAAAGTCTTATCTGTTATCATGTGATGAGGATGTATCAAGAACAGCACTTAAAATATGATCATCTTCTTAAACTACTTTTTTATATAAACATGTAGTTGATGGTTAGCAGTCATTGTACTCCTCTAAAGTAAACTCAAAATAATGAAGAAAAAGGAATATTTGCTTATGCTTATCTAACATTGACAGAAAAAAAACATACAAGAAAAACAATTTAAAGATGTACTGAAAGTAAATGTTGCATTTTACAGCTCTTGTAATGCAAACATTTTGATTAACTTACTTACCATTGGTATTACATTAGCAAATGGTGCTTTTTAAACACTGTTCCACAGAGTTCCACACAGACTTGTTCCACACAGCTCCTGTGGACTTCAGACAGAGCAAAATATGGCTCACTAAAACTTTTGCTTTGATAATAACTGAACAGAGAACAACTGAGTTAATTAGCTCTAAATTAGAACACTGTCTGCATGTATGGTTGAATACCAGTTAATATTGCAGGATTCTGGATAGCACATCAGGCCCACAAACCCTGTTTGTGTTATATTTCACAGCAAATGTCAATAAACATCAACCCAAAGGAATTTTCCTCAAAATCTTGCCTCCAGGAATCCCACAGTCACTACAATATAAAAGTCAGGGTAAGCGAACAAGCTTCGTATATGCCTGAAGGTTATCAAAGTTGTGCTTGGATCAATTAATAGTGTGGTCATCGACCATAAATACTCTCTCCTCTGCTGCAGATTCAGAGTATAGACTCCACCATAAGAATCAAGTATTTGAACTGCAGTCCTGGTGCACTGGGAGAGACCATATTTTTTCTACAGCTTTACTGTGGGCACTGAAGTTCCACAGAGCAATATGCACTTCAAGCTGCCTAATAAACAGTCAAGGTTGCCAGACCCTGACTCCCTCTGCAATAACCAGACAACAGTTGCAATGCCTGTTTTAGCCACCTG